>LGRX02028147.1:0-21306 GCA_001247695.2 Cymbomonas tetramitiformis
AACAGGGACTTTAGGGCAGTGTAACGCTGTAACGGCTAACTCAACGGCAACACAAGCGCAGTGGGCGCAACAAAAACAGGTGAAGGGGGGTAGAAACAAGCACCCCGACCAGAAACTATGCCAAACAAGCAGGGACAAGCTACATGAGCCCCCGCCCTGCAAACCAAAGGGCCCCCACCACAATATAAGCACCAACCCTACTGAAACCCTACCAAATAAAGGTACAACCGACTCCACACAGGCCAGCAGAATGATAGGAACGCCGAAAAACTTTGGGAATATGCTAAGAAGAGTGGGAGGCAGCCACACACAAAAAATGAGAGCAAACTGCCGACATTCGACCACAAGCGAATTCCCGAAATTGCTCTACGTAAAAACAACCTTTTTTGGAAAACACGCCCAAACGCCCCAAAATTTTTACACAACCACGAAAATACACACAAAAAACGGGGCCCACCCTGGGAAAAGTGCTAGGGGTGCTACAGAAAGGGATTTAGGGCAATGTAACGCTGTAACCATAAACTCACAAATGCGAGCAGCACCACACAACCGGAGAGCAACACGACATGGAGCAGAACCGCACTACCCAAGGGGGGCACGACACGAAGCTACCGGGCCATTATGGAACGCTGCATTTGCCATAACCCCGATACTCGCTATACTGATAATTACGCTAACAACAAGTAGGGATACCTACCGCAAATGGGGAACACACAACACAAACAACAACAACCCAACGAGTAGCAGAAGAGCACGAAGAAAACGGACCACGGCGAGGAATGCAAAGGCACGGTGGACAAGACCACCCCAAGGCTACAAATTACTTAGGATAATTTACCGTAACGGTAAACCCTTACTAGTTAGAACAAGAAGACCGGAACACGCAGCAACTGCGATAAAAGAAGGCACCCCAACAAGAGGCAAACCACTAATGCGGAAGATTGAACAAAGGATGAGGCGGCGCGCCCGCTGCTGGAAAACAAGCATGACGGGCGGTGGGAGCCAGAACCACACGGAAGTGTACCCATACAACACCACTACGAGGGGACTATTTGAAAAGAAAGGCCGGCTAAACATGTTCCAAATGCAGCATGCCCACTCACTATATGAAGATGACCCATTGCCCCCCCTGGTCATAGCCACAATGAGAGAAACACTGAAACCGGGCAATGACGGAGAACCGCACACAACGAAGGCATTGCAGCTACTCGGAAACTCCAGGGGGTTCTGCATACCGATTTGCGATGGCAAACACTGGAGAGCAGTGCTGGCCGGACCAGACAAAGAAAATGACAAACTAAAGTTTTGGATATATGACTCCTCGAATGGGAGAACCAATGCAACTTCGCGCAACACCAAAAGGCTAACAACGGAAATAACCAACTGGACTGAACACTTGGCCAAGACACTCAACAAACAGGTAACAGTGGAACTGATGAATGTAGGCAACCAAAGCGCGCAGGACCAATACAGCTGTGGAGTATGGGTACTGATGGCCACCGAGGCTTGGATGCACTACCAGAAAACATGCCCAGGGGGACACTGGCCCACCCACTTCAATGAGGCAGTCAGCAAATGGGGGGCCACCGACAGAACGGCGATAACCGCCTATAGAAAGTCCATACAGCTGCCAGTAAAAGAAATGATGGCCACTGCCGAGGGGCGAAGCCGGACACAAGTGGAAAGTCAGCGAGCGGCAGAAACCCGGAGGCCTGCGGAAGGCCTGAACACAAACCCAGAGGCCGGAAGACCACCACAAACCCAGGAGAGGGGAAGCAAAACTGCTACGAAGCAACCAGGCCTATGGGAATGGCTCCATAGATTAGCCCCCACAACACCCTCGGATAACGACGGACAGACACCCGAGGAGCAGCAAGCACCGGGAGCCCAACTAAACGAAGAATGGGAGCAAACACGGGACGAACCAACAGCACATTGGGAAAGATTCGCGGACACACAACTGGATACACCAGAGGCATGCCAGGACTCCTGCGAATACCAAACCCCCCTCACAGAACCAATAAAGACTGACATAGGAAAGGACCGTCTACACATGCTCACATGGAATGTGGCGGGACAAAGTGATGCATGCCTTGACCTTGCCGAGGTCATTAACACAAGAAGCCAAAACCAACAGGGTCTACAAGTAATTGTACTCACGGAAGTAAAACACGCACATGACAGTGTAATGAGAAGATTCAGAGACATGCAATACACTGCAATAGGCACCAAAACTGAGGTGCAGAAAGCGGAAGGCACGACTGAACAGGCAATGAAAGGAGGAGTGGCAATACTCCTCGGCAACCCCTACAGCCACGCACACAACCACCATGTAGTCCCTGCGAGACACCTAGAGGGATACCTCCTACATGTGGTGCTGCACCTACCGGGAAGGGTGATGTACCATGTGCTAGGCATTTACAACCCACCAGGGGCAGAGGAGTGCAAAACCAGGGACAAAATACTCAAATACACAACCAACCTGCTCAGGAAAACTGCGGGAAAGGAGAACGAACATGTGGTCATAGGAGGAGACCTCAATGCGAGCAACACCAGCACAGGTAGAGGAATGACGAAAACTGACAAGCAATGGGCGAAACTTGCGGAGGAGCTAGACCTCCACAATGTAGGCCCGCCAGTCGATACCACACTTAACTGGGCGAAACACAGGAACATTGACAGATGGCTTGCACCGAGGAACAAGCAGGCGCAATACGAGATGGGGGACACCACACACCTCACCCGGCACCATACGAGTGACCACGAGATGGTGAGCCTAGCAACCCTCCAGTTGGACAGCATAGGCACCCACGAACCATATGTGGACCGCGACCCCCAACCAGGGCATGTAAAGCTAAACACGCCCCTGAACAAAACACATAGGGAAACACTCCAAGGCGTCCTCCTCAGGACACACGATTATGCCAGAACCGCTGAACTGAAACGCATAACAGAGATGGCCACACAGTGCAGGGAAGAGGACAACAGGCAAGTGGCACACGCCACCATAGACAGAGCAGGGGAAACAGTACTAAACATACTCACCGAGGCGAATAAATATGCGCTACAGGACGACGAACTGCCAACTACTATAGTTGGAGGCACCTCCAACCGAGTGGGAAAAGACCTGCTGATGAGCAAAAAGGACAGAAAGGAAAGGGACGCCGCAATACTCAAGATGCGGGAGCACAAGCAAACCAAACGACACCTACGAAACCCGCACACGGAACACTCAACCCTCAGAAGCCTGAAAGAGGGAGAAATGAAAGGCCCAACGGACAGGGACAATGCAGATGCAAAAGAGTGGGTGTCGTGGCTTACTGAGGAGGCCAAAAAACAAAGGTCGGCAGCGCACAAGGTAGTAAAGCAGCACTGGCAACAAGCCAAGCAAAGACACAACAACAAAACAGTAAAGGAATACTGGAACAACCAAAAAAGATACCACAAAAGGATATATACCAAGGCACAAGAAACAGGCCATGCCCCCACAGCGAACATACAGGCTCTACAGGACAGAGAGGGCAACCTGGCTGTAGGCCACGGGAACATCGCTAACGCACTAGCAGACCACATGGCCCACTCGGCACCATACAGGATGGAGCACCGAAGTCCACCCGACTCGAAACCTCCACCATGGGAAGACCCAGCTCACAGGGAGCACCTCATAAAGATGCCAAGACCAGACCCCAGTGGGCTGGACCTCACAATAAGTAGACAGGGCTACACCAAAGCGGTACACACCCTAAACAACAACAAGGCACCAGGCCCCACCAGGACCCCGAACGAAATTCTTAAGTACATGCCAGAGGACTTCCACGATGCACTACACGCACTCATGCTGGAAATGTGGAACAGCAAGCATGTCCCTCTCACCTGGAAAAAAGGGACATTCTGCTTCCACCACAAGAAAGGGGATGTCACCTTACAGCAAAATTACCGACCCATAGCCCTGCTTGAAGGGGTATTCAAACTATACACCTCGCAAATAGCAAACATGCTCTCCACGTTCTGCGAAACGCAGGGAATACTAGCCCAGGCGCAGGAAGGCTCAAGGGAAAAAAGGAACACACTTCGACAACTCACCAGAGTAACCAATGCGATTGAGGATGCGAATGTCTCAGGAAGAGAACTGCATGGCCTGTATGTAGACTTCGAAAACGCGTACGGCTCAGTGGACCACAACAAACTACTCCATACGATGCAGTACCTTGGAATACCCGACGAACTCACACAGGTGGTGCGGGATGTCCTGGGTACACATAGCCACGACACAATGTCCATGAACACCAGAGTAGGAGGGGAAACCTCACACAAAACTGTACAGGTGCAAAGAGGACTCCTCCAGGGAGACAGCATGAGCCCCCTCCTTTTCATAATATACCAGGAACCGTTGCTAAGATGGCTAGAGGTGGGAGAGCACGGGTACCAACACAAGTATGCAGCAGAGCAAGAAAGACTGGGCCCCCTCAGGACGACTGCAGGGGCGTTCGTCGACGACCTACTCATACTGTGCCCTACGATTTACCACATGAGAGCTCAGCTACACAAACTGCAGGCATTCTCACAGTGGAGCGAACTCCGAATTAACCTCACCAAGTCAGCCATAACCGGCATAAAAAATGGGGTCTTCATACCTGAACAACTCCATAAAGACCTCAAAATGCTGGGACTGGACGGCAAGCTAAGCCACTTCAAGGTACTCAAGCCAGACGACACGTACAAATACCTGGGAGTACTACTTGCATTCACAGGCAGGTGGGACAAGGAAAAAGAGGCCGCTAAGGAAGAGATGAACCACAGAATACAAGCTCTACTGCGCTCCCCTCTGACACCTGACCAAAAGGAATACTCCCTTCACTCCGCAATACTGGGGAAATTCAGATATGGATTACACCTAGGGCTGTACACAGCGGGCGAAATAGACGAATTCAACAAAATAATAGGGGGGCCACAAAAAATATACAAGGCCTGCCCCGCAACGGAACGCCAAACATTTTCACCACACAGGAAAAGGAAAAGTACGGCTTGGGAATGGTGCCACTCCAGGCAGTCTACGCCCAGTCGATTTGGAGCGGACTACTGGAGGCCATGCACAGCGAAGAAGACAAGGGGACGGTACGAGGCCCGGCGTGGAGGCAAATAAACCTAAAGTCGAGACTCAGAATGTCCCATGTCAGCAGGTCCACTAGAGGACTGGTAGAATACCACAGCACCACACGCAGGAACTGTACAGACCTCGACAAACTCTGGGGGGGGCACCAGACAAAACACAACACACTGAGAAAACTCAATGCCCTACTCAGATACAACATTACGCCCCAGGGGACGGAAGGAATGCTCAGACAACTCCAAACCCCAATACCAAAGATAATGGAACAGCTAAAAGGGGCGACCAGAAGGAAGTCCGATAAAGAAATGGAGGGAACAACAAGAAAAACGAAAGCAGGCAAAATAATTGATGGGGATATACCGATGCCACCAGACTGGCAGGCGAAGTGCACAGACCAAACTGCCAGGCTCACAGTACCCAAGGACACGCCAACGGCGATAAACTTCACAACGTGCCTCAAACTTTTTGCACATTTCCCGGACCTCGCACTCCTCACTACCCGAGATGGCCAACATGCGATTAGCCAGGTGAACGTCAGGGAACAATGCACAGATGCAACCCTCAACACAGACCGCAGTGCCATAGCAAAAGGCCTAGCACACTTATACCCATACCTATGCGAAGCCCAACCGAGGGACATAGCGAAGCCGGGGGACTTTTACGACAATCTCACAAACAGACAGCTGAAGCAACAATACAGGAACATGCCCAGGGAAGGGCCGCTGGACTCCCACGCAGTGCGAACTAACCTCCCACTCCTCAACTCGGAACAGCTGAGGGCAAAAATGACCGAATGGGAAGCAAGGCAGGTCCCCAGGGAAGAGATTCACAGGCAACTCTCCCTGCACCCGCTCACAAGGATTAACGAAACGGAGAATACCGGCCCAGTACAAGGGGGGGAAGAGGAAGAACTTCAGCCCCTCTACACACGCTCACAAACTAAATGGATAGATGAAATAGACCCCATGGCCGAAAAACTTGAGACAGGCCTCGAGAAAGGCCGGATGATAGACAAGCCGAAAGAGATTGTGGCAATAAGGACCCTGCTCGTTGACCCAACAGACCCACTCTCCCTGATGACACAGTACAGAACTCAGTGGAGACACTCAGAGGGGGATGACTCCTACTCGTGGAGTACAAGAGAAACCATAACGGACTACCTGAAACTAGCCAAACGAAGGGGCCAAAGCGCGACCACCTTCCTAACCCTGAAGAGAAGACTGCGAGCAAGGGGCTCCCAGGTGACCCACCCCACAGGCCTCAGAGAAATACTGTCCGGAAGGCCGCACCTGGGACAGGCCTGGCCCACACTACATGCAGAGAACCTAATACTGAACCCGACAGAAACCAACCCAGAACAAGACATTGTGGACAACAGCGGGCACCACTGCCAGATACGGCTGGAGGGGGAACTCGCCCACAGCTACCACAGGAATGGGAAATACATAGGCACCCTCACGAAAGAAAAGCTTCTCAGACTACACGAAAGGTACACCCAGGCAGTGGGTACCACGGACCACCAAACCCCACACCAGCGCACGCTACGCACTGAAATGTGGGAGGACCATAAAATACATGTCTCCACGTTTGAAGAGGAAATAGGGCACCTCCTCATAAGATACTCAAGCAAAGAGGAAAAGGAGGAACGAAAAAAGAACCTGCAAAACCATTGGACATTCCCTGCCCAGATGCAAAGGGCACTACAGCAAGCATTCGGAATTACCACCGAACTATTCGCCTCACCCCTCAATGTCCACCACAACACCACAACGTACTACGCCAAGTATGACAGAGACAAGGTGTTCGGGGCCAGAGGCTCGGCCTGGACTACCAACTGGATGAAACTGGGAGCCTACCAGTTCAACCCAGAATACACGCCACAGGACCTCAAAAAGGCACTGGACTTCGCCATAGCGGCCACCACCACACAAGAACCGGTGTTTGGGGTCGGGGTGTACCCGACATATGAGAAAACCCCGTACAGAAAGCTGTACAACGCACATGCAGGGCACCTAATACACGAACTATTGGAAATACCACAAGGCAAGTTCACATTTCTACCCCCTGACCACTGGATGGGTGCCACCCACCAACAAGCGAAACAATGCAACTGGAACCTCAGGGTGCTGATAGTGGCCAACAAACAGGGATGGCAAGCACACTGCAGGGACCCAGACGCTGCTGCAGACTGTATAAGGAGGGCACTCACAACCTGCCCGCAAAGCAAGGTCCGCACCACCTCAGCTGTCAAGCAGCCGATGAGGGAGGCAAACCTACACGATGTGAATGAACCAAACCGGGAAGGACGCACCCCCAACGTGGACTGTATGGTGGACACAAGACCATGGCAGCGATACGAACTCCCGGAAGTCAAGACAAAGGACATGACGGACGCGATGGGGAAAATGTGCAGCACAGGGCCACACTTGCGGAACGACCTATGCCCCCAGTGCTGCAACGTACAAGCAGAAGTGGAAACTTGGTGGGAGGACAGCCACCTCCACGTGGAAGAAGGACCAGCCAAATGGGAACTCCTCCCCGGAAGCAGGGGAGGTAAATGGAACATACACCCCCCCACAGTACAACAGGTGGTGGAAGCGAACACTTTACACACCAGGCTTACAAGACAAAATGACGCCCAAATGATATGGGACAAAGTAGCGAGGTCAAAAGTTGTCAGATACCCCACCGACTTCTGGCCCGAACACGAACCGGGAGCCCAAGGAAGGAGATGGGAATTGACAAGAGACCAAACAGAGGACCCCAGGAACCGAGCCCCGAGAGACGCACCAACCCAATTGACGTACCCCTCCCCTCAAAGGGCACACAAAGCAACCTCGTACCTTTACACGGACGGAAGCAAAAGAGAGATAGAAACAGAAGAAGGAGGCAAAGAATGGGCCTCAGGAGCCGCTGTATGGGACCCCAGGTCTGGGGAAGGGGAAGCCCACATGATTCGATGGGAAGGCGAAGACCAAGAGGTGAACAGAGCCGAACTTCTCGCCATACAAAAAGCAGTGACTCTCCCGCCACCACCAAGCGGCAACGCACTCACCATTTGCACGGACAGTGCCAACTCCATTAGACAACTGGAGAGCATGAGAACGAAACCCCACAACATGGAGCACCACCAGCAAAGGGACCTCCTGTATGCCATACTGGTCAACATTGAGGCATTAGTAGCGGCAGGGCACACTGTCTCGCTGCTAAAAGTCAAGGCACACACGGGAATTGTGGGGAATGAAAAAGCCGACGAGGCAGCCAAACAAGCCTGTACTACGGGAACCCTCACGGAAGCGTGGGATAATAACGAGACAATAAACGTCAAACCCATGATACCAGACGAGGACTCGGGCAGCAGAGAGCTAAAAGGAAAACTCGCGGTACAAAAACACGTAACCACACTACTCCGTAAAAGGCAAGCCCGAGGGAGTAGCAGACTCTCAGCAAAAATGACCGACCTCCAGGGAGAACCCTCAACCTGGACCCACCAACCGAAAACTGAGCGCAACTTCAGATGGGAAGCGCACCATGACCAAGCGCAACAAACTGAAGAGGAACAAACGACAATACGGGACCTGGTGCCCAACCAGCAGCAGCAGGCCAACCAGACCCGAGACGAAGAAGACAGGCAGATAAAAGCCATGATGGAACAAACGGAGGAAGAGGAGATGCTCCTCATGCGAGAGGTGCAGGAGCACCAAGAGCACCAAGAAACAGAGGGCCGCAGGGACCCCACCCGAGGAAACGAACCCGAACCCACAGAGGTACCACCCTCAGAAGAGGAGGAGATATTTAAAGAACTCAACGAGCTCGCGGAGGGACTAGAAGTGACCCAAGAGGAGCACAATGACGAGGGAATTTTCGACATACTAAATGAACTCATTGAGCAGCGGGAAAAGCCACAAGAGAAGACGAATGAAAGACAAACTCACCATGACCGTGTCACAGAGGAGTCCAGAGTCCATACAATGATGGAGGACCCGATGCCCAGAACAAGATGGAAACAGCGAAAACACGATATAACACACAGCAGAACAGAAAAAAGGAATGCCCCCTCGGTACAAGAGGGCGGGACCACCGACAGCTGGCTAAACGAAACAATGAAGCACCTCAAAGGAGACACGCCACTACACAAAGTGGCGAACGGCTTCTGGAAACGAGCCACATTTGCGGCACGAAAAACAATACTCAAATGCAGACTGAGAATACTGCCAGCACAAGACTATGAGACAGCGAAAAACTCAGCCGAAGGGGGTGGGAAGTGCACCCTGGAGGGATGTGGACACAAAGGGGTGGACTACGCAAAGGGCTTCCTCATGAGGGTAGGGCACGCCCTAGGCGGATGCAACAACCCACAAATGCGAGGGATGTTCTCGGACAGGGCAGATGCCCACGCAGATGAGCTAAAACACATACTTGACCACCATAGGAAGGGGGGATGCAAAGTACTCGCCTACACCGGAAAGAAGAGGGACCCAGGGGTTAAGCCAAGGGTACTCCCAAATTACATACTCACCAGAGGACAATGCAGACACGACGGGAAGGACAACCCAGGCAGAAACGATGGGCCCGACACAATACCAAGTTTCGTAGACATAGTCATGATAGAGGGCCTAGAGGACCTGGAGGAGGGATGGGAATGTACGCAACAGGAAGCACCAGCAAGGGTAAAAAACCTACACCTCATTGAGGTGGCCCACACCGATGACGAAAAGTGGGGACCCAAACTCCTGGAAAAATACATGAAATACGGACCGCTGCTACAACTACTACGCAGACACGGATTTCGTGCCAAACTTCATGTGTTTGCAGTGGGCAGAACAGGCACGGTGTACAAACACAACCAAGACATACTCGAGCAACTTGGACTCAACAGAAAAGAGGCCACACAAGCGCTACAGAGAATACATGACCTAACGGTAAACTATGCACACAGCACCTACCAGCTATACAGAAGACTCAGACAGGAAAAGCAAGAGAAGGAGAAAGATGAGAACCACCCAGTATAAATTGTCCCATTAAGGCCGCCACCAGTGGCGGTCCGGCCCAGAGTAGGGCCGGGGAAATTAATTTACTCATACGCCCGACGGGCGTGGTTTTTTCTTTTTCTTTTTTCTTTTTCACTTGCCCTGGGTGGGGGTCTTGGTCCATGTATGGTTCATGGGTGTCTATGCTGTCTAGCCGAAGGGTCGTAAGGCTAACCATCTCGTGGTCACTCGTGTGGTGCTGAGTGAGGTGTGCGGTGCTTCCCCTCTCGTATTGGGCCCGTTTGTCCTTCGGTGCTAGCCATCTGTCAATGTTTCTGTTCTCTGCCCAGTTCAGCGTGGTATTAACCGTTGGGCCTACATTATGGAGGTTCAACTCTTCCGCGAGCTTTTTCCATTGTTTGTCGGTTTTCGTTACCCTCTTTCCTGTGCTGGTGTTGCTTGCATTGAGGTCTCCTCCAACAATGACATGCTCGTTCGGTTTTTCCGCTGTTCTTCGGAACAGGTTGGCTGTGTACTTAAGTATCTTGTCTCTGGTTTTCCCCTCCTCTGCTCCCGGTGGGTTGTATATGCCCAGCACGTGGTACATTACTTCCCCGGGCAGGTGTAACACCACATGGAGTAGGTACCCCTCCAGGTGCCTCGCTGGGACTACATGGTGGTTGTGAGCGTGGCCGTAGGGGTTGCTAAGGAGTATGGCTACTCCTCCTTTCACTGGCTGTTCTGCAGCACTGCCTGCTTCTTTCGCCTCTGTTTTGGTGCCAATTGCAGTGTACTGCAGGTCTCTGAATTTCCTCATCACACTGTCGTGTGCATGCTTCACTTCCGTGAGCACCACCACTTGTAGACCCAGTTGGTTCTGGTGCCTCTTCCTGACTGCCTCTGCTAGGTCGAGGCAGGCGTCACTTTGTCCTGCTATGTTCCATGTGAGCATGTGTAGGCGGTCTTCTCCTATCTCCCCCTTTTTTGGTTCCGTGAGGGGGGGCTGGTGTTTTCGGGGGTCGCTTGTTTCCAGTGCCTCCTGTTGCACGTCTTCGAATTTCTCCCATTGTGCAGTGGGTTCATCGCTTGTCTCTTCCCCCCCCTCGTCCGAGTGGGTTTCCATCGTTCCCTGCTCTCCTCGCGTGTGCTCATTGTCCCTTGCCTGGTTCATGGGGGTCAGCCTATGGAGCCATTTCCATAGTCCCTGTTGCTTTGTGTGTACTCTGTGCCCCCCCTCCTGGGTTCGTGGCGGTTGTGCCTCGGCTTGCGGGTTTGGGTTTGGGTCGTCAGTGGGTTCCCTGGCCCCTGTCATTTGCTGACTGCCCCCTGGCGTTTGCTGTTGTCCTTCAGCGGCAGTTATTCTTTTCTTCACTGTGTGCTGTATCGACTTCCTGTAGGCATCCACCGCTGCTCTGTTGGTGGGTCCCCATTTGCTGACTGCCTCATTGAAGTGGGTGGGCCAGTGTCCCTCTGGGCATGTTTCCTGGAAGTGCATCCATGCTTTGGTGGCCATCAGGGCCCATACCCCACAGCTGTAGTGGTCTTGTGCGCTTTGGTTGCCTACATTCATTAGTTCCACTGTTACTTGTCTGCTCAGTTTCCCTGCGAGGTGTTCTGCCCAGTTGGTCATTTCCGTTGTAAGTCGTTTTGTGTTGTGTAGGGTTGCTTTAGTTTTACCATTCAAGGAATCATATATCCAGAGCTTAAGTTTGTCGTTTGCTTTGTCTGGTCCCGCCAGCACTACTCTCCAGTGCTTGCCATCGCATACCGGTATGCAGAAGCTCTGGAGGTTCCTGAGTAGTTGTAGTGCCTTCGTAGTATGTGGCTCTTTGGTGTTCCCTGGTTTCAGTGTTTCCCTCATTGAAGCTACCACCAGAGGAGGCAATGGGTCATTCTCATATAGTGTGTGGGCATGTTGCATTTGGAACATGTTCAGTCGGCCCTTCTTTTCGAACAGTCCTTTTGAGGTGGTGTTGTGTGGGTGCGTCCCTGCGTGGTCCTGGCTTCCCCCACCTGCCATGCTCCGCTTGCAGCGGCTGGCTCTTTGTCTCATTCTCTGCTCAACTCCCCTCATCAGCAGCTTGCGCTTGGTTGGGGTGCCCTCTGGTATTGTAGTTACCGCATATTCCGGTTTCCTTGTCCTAATGAGCATGGGTTTACCATTTCGGTAAATTATTCTGAGCAGTTTCTGGCCGGGAGGTGGTTGTGCTCTCCCTTTCGTTGCATTTCTCGCTTTGGTCCATTTCCTCCTGCACCTCCTTTTACATGTTCTGCTGTTGGGTTCAATGTTGTTCGTTTTCTTCGTGCGGCCTGGCGCTTTTCCTCTTGGCAATGTGGTAAGTAACAGCATGGTGAGTATTGGGGTCAGGGCGAGTGCGGCGTTCTGCAGGGGCCTGGCAATGTCCTGGTTACTCCTTACCAGTCGGGTGGGTGGTAGTGTTGCTGTTGGTCGGTGGGGGTGTTCACATTGAGTTGCTGCTGCTCCGCACTTCGTGCAGTCGTGTAGTCTATTTTTTGAGTTTATGGTTACAGCGTTACATTGCCCTAAATCGCCCGTTGTAACGCCCCTAAAGGTATTCCCAGAGTGAGTTGTGTTTTTAGTTCGTTGTCTCATGGCTGTGCCAAAAATTTTTTGAGTTTCCACATGTTCTCCAGTTTTTCTGGTTTTAACGTAGAGCATTTTTAGGAATTCGCTTGTGGTCGACTTTTGGAATTTTGCTCTCATATTTTGTGTGCATTGCCCTTCCGCCCCCATGAGTCGTCCCCTAGAGTTTTTTGGCTTCCTTCTCAGTAGTTTGGGCTGTGTAAGGTCGTTTGTGTCCTTTTTGCTTAGGGTTATAGTAGGGTTGTTTGTATTATTCAGGCATTCATGGGTTAAGCGGGTGGGTGGTAATGCTACTGTCAGCTGGTGGGGACAGTTACATTGGGTTGCCGCTGCTCTGCCTTCCCCGTGTCTATGCATTCCAATTGTTGGGTTTATGGTTACAGCGTTACATTGCCCTAAATCACTTGCTGTAACCCCCCTAATGGTATTTCCAAGGTGGGCCGTGCTTTTGTTTTGTTGTCCCGTGGTGGTGCAAAATTTTTTCCGGGTTTCAGTATGTTCTCCGGTTTTTCCGAATTTAACGTAGAGCATTTTTAGGAATTCGCTTGTGGTCGGCCATTGGAATTTTGCTCCTATATTTTGTGTATACAGTCCTTCCACCCCCCTGAGTCTTCCCCCGAGGTTTTTCAGTTTTATTCCCATTATTTTGGGTTGTGCATGGTCATTTGTATCTTTTTTGCTTAGGGTTACCGTAGGGTTGTTTGTATTAGGACAGTTATGTTTTGGCCAGGTGGGCGGTAATGTTGCCCTCCCTCGGCTGAAATGCGTGGGTAGGACCTTTGCCATCACTGGCGTGTATCCGCATCTGCTGTCCCTTCGGTGCTTTCTGTTTTGCTTGCCACTGGCATGAGGGTGTGAGTGTCGCGAGGTATCATCATTCCTGTTATTTAGTGTGTCGTCAAGGTGAACCCCAGAGTGGTGTGGACTCTTTGTCTGCCGGGGTGTTGCTATTAGTTTTCGGTTAGTTTGTAGTAAGTTATTATGGTGAATTGACATTTTCCTTTCGAACGGTGTGTGGTTAATGCTCGGTCCCCCGGCGTGGTCAGTGTGGGAAGTGCTTGCTGGGTGCATGTATTCACAGCATTTGTCAGTGGCAGTTGCAATGGCAGGCAGAGACAACATAAATATTACTTTGAGTTGTAAGTTCAGGCTAACTTTACTAGGTCTGCTTTCAATATCCCTTCTCTTGCTATGAGGCCCTGCAGCTGGCTCTGTTATGCCACCCTGTCTTGCAGGCCTGCTGCTTCCTTGGTCCTCTGCAGCACAGATGTTATTTGTTAGTGCAGTGGGGGTGTGATTCCACTGGCAGGGTGTGGTGGGTTGTGATGTGAGTTGGTCAGCAGGGCAGGGGGTTGTATGATTACTCACCTTTCTAGTGAGTGGCGGGGCTGATCGGGGGCTCTCAGATTGTGCCCCCTCCTGTGCTGTCGCCTGTGCACCCCCTTGTGCCCTCCGCTTCGCCGGTGGCTCGGCGTCGATCGCCCGGCCCCCCGTGTTGGTTGCTGGTCTCTTTGGCGGGGGCTGGCTCCTCTTGGGGTCGGGTTTCTTGCCAGTGTAGGGGATGCCCCGGTACTGATCGTCCTCCTCTGCAGTCTGTGGTGATTTTTTCGTGAAGTGAAGCGGATGATCAGGTGCCTGTTGTTTTCCTTCTCCTGTCAGGCGATCGGTGAGTGCCCTGAGGGTGTTCACCATGGCACCACCGGTTTCCTGGTATGTTTTATGGAAGCCTCTTACCTCTTGAGTGATTTCTGTATGGCGCACCCCAGCGTTGCGCTCCTGTTCTCTGTGCAGGTCTCGGAGTTCGTCCAGTGTGACGGGCTTGGACTCGTTGAACCTTTCCAGCTGCTTGTTGATGTTTTTGAGCAGCTTCTTGGTCTCGGGGGTGGGCTGCTTGCTGGTGGCTACGGCCTGCTGGAAGACCTCGTCGGCTTTTGATCCCACTTTATTGATGAACTGGGAGGCCACCACCTCGGCTATCTGGTCGATTCTTCCCCCACGCGCCTCCCTGCCGCGTGCTGCTCGTGGGGCTTGACGTTGTTTGGTGCCCGCCCCTTGGGCGCTCCACCTCCCCACCTCAACCGTGATCGAGGTGGAGATGTGTCGGCCAGCGTCGTCTACCCCTGGCAGTACTCGCACCGTCTGTTTACCCGCCTTGGCGATCGCTTCGTACGCCTCCTCCGCAAGTATGGCGTAGTAGTTGATCGTATACCCACCACCGTTGCGCTTCCACTGTAGCAGAGACGATGGGTCCCCGGGCGTCGAAGGTGCCCACTGCCGGGACGGTACGTGGAAGTCAAAGATGTTTTCGGTGCCCTTGAGGGCAGTGGTGTTGGCTGTAAGTTTCTCGATGTGCTCTACGACGGCCTGCACGATGTGGCTTCGGTGATGGTCGTGCATTATCTGCTTCCTGTCCGCGATGGCCACTTCCCGGGCTGCGACCTCGTCGCTGACCTCCTTGCTGGGTAGCCAGCAAGTGGTCGTGGCCACACCCCAGGGGTACGGGTGTTGCACGATGAGCTCCGCTGCAGCCGGTGAGACTGCCTCCAGTAGTATCACCTCCCTGAGGGCTGCGTCTTCCGGAGATTCTCTCACCGTACCTTTACGGATCCTGTCAACCAGGTGCCCGAGCTCGTGCCTTGACTCCCGTCTCTCGATGACGGAGGTCGCCAGGATGTTTGAGACCTGCTCGATGGTTTTCCCCTTGAGCAGTGGCCCGTAGACCAGGACACTGCGTCCTGCTGTCGGCCCTTCCACTGGCTCCCAGGGGGACCATACGTAGATGCAAGGGAGCACTGGCTGCTCCCTTGTGCAGGTTTGATGCGCCTGCGGCACCACGTGTAGTGGGAGCCGAAAGACTGGGTTAAACAGCACAAAGGCTGCCAGAGGTCTGTTTTGGAAGGCAAGGTCTATTTGCCTGACCCTGCCCGCACTGTTGAGCCAGATGTGGGTGTGTCGGAGGTCGTACACAACGGCCTCTGGTGAGTCGGACACCTCAAAAAGAAGGGCGTTCAGGTACCGGAGGTACTTGAGCACTTCCTTGATGCTCTCGTCCAAGTCCACTATTTTTAATTGTGGGGTGCCTGTGTACGGGAAGCCTGTGGGCCCTGTGTCGCTTGGGTCGAGGCTGCTGCCCGTGACTGATCTTACGTGGGTGAGAGAGAGTCTCTCCCCACGTACCACGGGCACTCCTAGTTTGAAGGCATGCGCGGGAGGGTCCTCCGCCACCAGGACCTCCCTGCGGTCGGTGTGCCACTTGGTGGCGATGTGGTAGATTTTGGCTTCCGGGTTTTCCGTGGCCTTAGGACGGCGCTGGTAGATTCGAGACACCTTTTCCAGCGTGGTCTCTGTGCTCTTTGATGTGGTGTACTCAAGGAGGCTCGGGATGTTGTCAGCTGGGGCTCCGTCGACTTTTCTGTAGTCGATGGGCCGGTCCAGCGCCCTTCGCAGCTCCTCTGGCTGGACTTGTGTTTTGTTACCAGATTCAGTCCCCTCGGGGTTTCTGGCGCGGGGGCCGGCAGTGCCGGGTAGCCCGTCTTCTTGTTTTTTGTTTGTTTTATGTTTTTGCGGGATCGCACTTCCCGCGAAGTGTACCTTCTTGGTCTTCTGTTGTTTGGGTGGTTTGTCTTCTGCGTGTGTTTTGTCAGTACGTTCCGATGGAACGTCCTTTTCGTGTTGTATGCCTGCCATACCGGTTGCCCGATCAGCTTCCGGAGTGGCGTACTCTAGCTCGGAGTCGGAGTCCGACATTCCGAGTTCAACAGATGTTATTTTTGGAGAGTGGTTCGGCTCAGAGTCCAAGTCCGAGCCGTCAGGGCTCTGGTCGTACTCTGGCATGTTTTCGATTTCAGGTAGGCCAGCTGTTGCTTCTCCTTGCGGTTGGTGATGCTGCCCGCCCACGGTGGTGTTTTGGGTCGATTTGGACGAGCCTGCGCACGTCAGTCTGGGTTTGTTAGCGGTTTTGGCCATATTTCTTGCGAGAACGAGTTTGGTGTGCTGGAGGGTTGTTTTCGAGTGTGGTACGAACGTGTTTTGGAGCGTATCTTCGTCCTGCAGGTACAAAAAACCGTTAGCCTGCGTAGGGTGCGAGGCGGCAATGTGACATGTGGGGTGTGGGCGGGCCGAATCTGTATGTGTCCGTTGTGTCGTCCGCCATGGTGCCGTTAGTGTGTTCTCTGTGGTGTCGTTATTGCATCCTGCGAGCACAGTTAGTAACAAAATCGCATTTTTGAAAATTATTTTTGGGCCCGCGGCTCGGACTAGGTGGCACGCTCAGGCGGCTTCGCGAGAAGTTTCCCTCTTGTCCTAGCATGTCCATTCGGTCTTCCTGTGTCGACCACTGGCCTCTGTCCTGTTGTCCTGACTTCCTCTTTACTCTCCCCCGCGGGTGTCTGGTGGTCATCACGTCGTCTTCCTCCTTTTCTTGGTCGGTTTCTATGCCCAGAACTTCCTTCTCATGTTCCGTCCACTCCACCTCTGACTGTTCGAAATGCTTCGTTTGGTTGGCTAGTGGGTACATGGACAGCAGTTGCAGTATGTCCTTCAGACTGTTTCCAGCCTCATGTAGCGCCTTTATCTGCGCCGGCCAGTCGCTTATGTTTTCCATGCTTACCGTACTTTTGGTGTACCTCTCTAGCTCTCCTGTTTTCCGTTCTTGTAGATATTCAGGTTTCAGCCTTCTGTTCCACACATGGTCCCAGTGGTCCCCTGGTTTCTTAATGTCGTTGGGTTGTGCTTCGCAAATGTATGGGTATAGGTGCAGCATTCCCTGTGCTATCTTTGTTGCCGTCTTGGTGTCGTGTTTCCTTCCACCTGTTGCTTTCAGTGTTTCTATTGGTATGGCACTTTTCCCGTCTGCCGTGGTTAAGTTCTTGAGGTCCGGGTAGTTTCTGAATAGTGTGAGTAGTTTGGTAAAGTTTATTTGCTTGGTGGCTTGCTGAGTTTTCGTTTCCTGTATTACATTTACTGTTCCCATTTTTTCAGAGCCTGTCGTCGCAGGCTGCGACTGTGGGTCTCTGTATTCTGTATCCATTATCCTTTGGTGCTTGGTCGTTCTGGTTGTGCCCTCCATTTCCGCGTTTGTGTATACCCTTTTAGCTTTTCCCAGCTGCCTCATTATAGGTAGTGTTTCTTTGCCCAGTTCCTGCATGTGGGTTCCCACTCCTTTCACGCGTATTCCATATTCATTCAGAGCATTCATCTTCCTCAGAGTGTTCGTTTGTGTCTGCAGTCCCATTTTTAGCTTGCTCCTTGTGCTGCTGTGTCCCCTTTCTTCGAAGTGTTTTTCCAGTAGTCCGGCTGTGGACCTGCTGACTTGTGACATTCTTTGTCTGGTTTGAAGGTTTCTCTCCCTTTTGCCGTATCCCATCTGGGCCCCTTTGTCTTCCTCACTCTGAACAGCGCCTGCCAGTCCCGTGTATACCTCCTGTGCATATATTGCCTGTAGGCATTTTACACATCTGACGAGGTTCTGAGGGTTGAATATGAGTTTTTGGCCAGTTCGTGAAGCAATTTTGCAAAATGTGACTCGTTTTCGTGGGGTACTTTGGGAGACTTTAGCAAGGCAAAACTGGGTTCGTAATCACAATTTTATTTTTAAGCAGGATTTCACTAAAGTGGTAAATATCAAGAATTTTCATTTCAGAAATTTATCCAATACCCTCATAGTTAATGGTGTTCCAACACACTCGGCTGGTCCATTTCATGGAAGCAACTACTAATGCTGCGGCAAAAACTAGAAACCTAGCTCTTCATCCTTTGGGACCTTCCCGCTTACACGTTCCCACCTTAACCATGAACCTAACCTGTGAGCTATCTGTGCGTACTAACTCGTTGCCATGCGGTCTTCTTAATCATTCTCGGAAAGTCAATGCCCCCGAGAGGATCTTCTCTTCATTCGTCAAGGTCACGTCCGGGTGCAGCGGAAGGTCGGTAGGCTTGCCCGCGATTTTCATGAATTTCGCTGGCACACGAGTGCAGCAGGCAAACTTCAAGCAAAATTGAAATTTTGTCTCAACCCAAACTTCATTCACCAGGCGCTTGCCCATTACCGCAACGCGTGGCGCACGTGCCCCCAAAACAGGCTGTTCCACTTTCTTCCCGGTCTCCCGCGCCAAAGTTTTTTGAGTGGCACATCCTTGTTGACAAAACTTTGCCGCACAAGTTGCCTGGCGTCAAGAACCAGGGAGTACCATCCACTGACCTTGTTTCATTCCGTTGCCATTTGCCTGCACCGTGGGTGTCGGGGTAATCTGGACCGCCGCCATTTCCTTCAAAAGGTACTGGACTTCGTTCACAGTGAAACCCGACTGCAGGTAAACCCAATTTCCAGGTGTGAACTTGGCTTCCTTCAGCACGCAACACATGTGCACGCACCAATGCACGGCGGTTCCTCGGCCACGTCTTGTCATCAACGTTTGCCAAGTCTTGCAGCTACAAGAGATGCGTTGTCTTGCCACTTGTTGCTCGTTACGTTCTCCGAAGAATACCTCCTTGGACGCGTCGATGTAGCCGAACACAACTTGATGTGCAACTTCTTTCTTGCCATCTACGGCCACGGTGAAACTGCGATCAAGAATGCCGTTGACAACATTTCGCCTTGAGAGCCTCGGAGTCGGGGCGCCCACCTGCAAAATGATACTTTACTATGAAATTAGGAGAACACGTTTCAGAAACAAAAAGTGTTCATTCTAGGGTTTCTAGAGTTTTAGGGTGACTCACCTGTAACACGGTGCACTTTGTTTCCCCGAGAAACAGGCTGGCAAGCATCTTGGCATGCCATGGCGGTGTGGCCAGTTGGTACATGACCTCCAGTTGAGTCCCAACACTCAACCTCGCGCCAAGTCGCTCCGTAGAATGGTAGTGCACCTCACCGAGGAACTCGACAACGAGCTCCTTCTTCACACGCGCCGAAGTGAACCACTCCTTGTCCGCCGCGGTGCTGTTCCGGTCCGAGTCCACCAACCATTCCCAAGCAGTGCCGTCTTCGTTTCGCTTGGCAGCGATGATCGCGGGTGCCGCATCAGTCAAGTCGACTTCCACGCGCCTTTTCTTTGGGAAATGGCGTTGCGTGTCCGGGCGATGGTTGCGGGAATCCAGATGGGAAGGGGTTGTTTTCAGGTACGCCTCCTGTAACTCATTCAGCGTGTCACATGCGAAGTGACGACCTCGACGTGAAGCCTGTTCCAGTTCGCGTCTTTCTTGGTAAAGAGTTCCAGTGCGGCCATGCTCTCGTTGTTCATGTCCCCCCGCCAAGATGAATTGCAACTTGTACGACTGCTGGATGAAACTGACCGCCGTCACGTGGAAGCACTCCGCCATGGTGACGAGTCCGCCGAACACTTTCTTCTCGCGTCCGATCAAAGGTTCCGTCAAGTTGGCACCCTTGTCAGAGAAGAAATGCAAGCAGCGCATTGCCTCTCGCTCGTAGAACGACACAAGCTGCATCAGGTTGTACTCCACGTCCTTCCTGGTTTGCTGCTCGATGAAAATGAACAAAGACTTCCGACTTTCCATGATCGTCAAGGGTGAAAGGGCTTCAAGCCAATTGTTGGTCAATCGATTGTACTCCTCCTCCTCGAAGTCGTCCTCCAGCCATTTGCAGTGATTACCCACTGCCTTCACCACGTGCAAGTCGCAATCCTCTTCGATGCATTCGCCCTCCTCATTGGTCACGCGGGTCTTCCTGCGTTGGTCGAGTGGCAGGTGCTTGTTGTAGTGTAACCGGAGTCCTGCCCAGCCACCTCCACCACTGTCCCGCACGTACCGTCGGGCACGAAGGCTTGGTTTTCCTTTCGGAAATTCCTTGGCCAGTAGCTCCTTGCTATAGATCTCGCCGTTCACATCTTCCTTGCACTTCAAGGCCAACGTATAGTCGATGCCTTCCCACATTTTTGCTTCGTCTTCGCCTCGCTCGCCTCGGGGCAATGGGAAAGTCGCCAACTTCACGATGCCCAAGGAAGGAAAGACAGCACACACCTGTCACACAATAAAATTAGCCTTAGATAAACAAACTCACGACTCAAACGTTACTAATTGGTTCGCAAACCCTCACCTGCTCAATGACTGAGGTCCTCACTAGGCTGTGTCCACCATCCGAGTAAGCCGGTGAAAGATTGAACGGCGGTTTGCCGATGCGTCTGTCCATCAGCAACATGATCTCCGCAGGAGACCAAGGCAAATCGATGGGAGACATGAAGTATTTCAGCGGATGTCGATCAAAGTGGAACAATCGGAAACCCTTCGACTTGAGAATGCGATCAAGCTCTTCACATTCCTTTTCTGCGCTCTTGTTGATTTTATGGTCACCAAGTGCTTGTTTCGCCTTCAGTACAGCCGCATTCACCGCCCGGTTGTCTTGCACCTAATGCGAAACAAAAGAAATAAACCAGTTTCCTCATTAATGTCAAAAAGTAGAGAAACATGTAAACTTCAAAGCGAAACCATAAAAAATAGCCAGTTTCCTCATTAATGTCAAAAAGTAGAGAAACATGTAAACTTCAAAGCGAAACCAAAAAAATAGCCAGTTTCCTCATTAATGTTAAAAACTAGAGAAACATGTAAACTTCAAAGCGAAACCAAAAAAAATATCCAGTTTCCTCATTAATGTTAAAAAGTAAACAAAC
>LGRX02028148.1:0-12805 GCA_001247695.2 Cymbomonas tetramitiformis
GGTGTTCCACTGTCACGTGGAATTCTTGGCCACTGTCACGCGGCTGTCTGTTCTGTTTAGGGGGGGAAAAGGCGGAGTGCGCATCTCGGGTGATACACGTGTTTCAGGCAACAAGCGCAATGCAGCAAATCGAGCATCTCAGGCGATGCGCACATTTCGCGCGAAGCGCTCCTTTCGGGCGAGCATGCCTTTCAGGCGACACGCGCCATCCTGGTGATGCGCGCCATCCGAGCGAAACGCGCCTTTCAGATGGTGTGTGCCTTTCAGGCGATGCGCGCCATTCGGGCGAATCGAGCGTTTCAGGCGGTACACGTGTTTCAGGCGCCAGGCGCATTGCAGCGAATCGAGCATTTCAGGCGACGCGCCAATTTCGTGCGAAGTGCGCCTTCTGGGCGAACATGCCTTTCAGGCGACACGCGCCATTCAGGCGAATCGAGCGTTTCAGGCGATACACGTGTTTCAGGCGCCAGGCGCATTGCAGCGAATCGAGCATTTCAGGCGACGCGCCAATTTCGTGCGAAGTGCGCCTTTCGGGCGAACATGCCTTTCAGGCGACGCGCGCCATTCAGGCGAATCGAGCGTTTCAGGCGATACACGTGTTTCAGGCGACAGGCGCATTGCAGCGAATCGGGCATTTCAGGCGATGCGCACATTTCGTGTGATGCGCTCCTTTCAGGCAAACATGCCTTTCAGGCGACACGCGCCATCCTGGTGATGCGCGCCATTCTGGTGATGTGCGCCGTCTGGGCGAAACGCGCCTTTCAGGGTGGAACGCGCCTTTCAGGGCAGAACGCGCCTTTGTCAGGCCTTTCATGTGAGGGCAGGAGTCAGGAGTCAGGGAAATGGAGACAGGAGGTATAAGAGTGAGTAGGGAAGAGCGCGCTTGCGGAGTCGGCGAGTCACTGCTGCCGGTGGGCTGCGAGCTTGCGGGTGACGTGCGTTTGCTGTGGGTCGATACCCACCAGTGAAGTTGGTTTCGTGGACCTGCACATACACCAAGCCATACAGAGCCTTCATGTCATGCAGACCTGCACACACACAGACCTGCGCGCGCACACACACACACACACACCCACACACACAGACACAGCACACACACACACACCCACACACACAGACACAGACAACACACACAGACCTGCACACACACAGAGACCTACACAGACCTTCATTCATACCTGCACACCGAGCCATTCAGAGAGAGACTCTGTATGGCTGGAAGGGCTGAAAGCAGGTGTCGCAGTTGGCATGGCACTTGAAAGGTCGCAGAGCTGCGCAAAGCTGGCGTCTCAGGCGCCATGGCTGCGAAGCACTGCACCCGTGCTGATGAGTCACAACATATGCACCCTCAACAAAAGTTGCTGACCCAATCTGCCACAAAGTTTGAAAGACCATGTCAGGCATGCACAAGCTGGCCTGAAGTGCACTGAGCCTATGGCTGCCGTGTCACTACGCGCGCGAGCCTGGTGCCATCACATAGGAGTTCACACACAAGTGAAAACAAAGGAGATCCGAGGAATATTTCAAAACCAACGAAGAGGTTCGGCACCCTGTTAGGTGATACCGTTCCAGCAGAACAAAACAACACTTTGCAATTGGGCATTCACTGCGGCTCTCGTGTCGTGCGCCCAGGTCGCAGCACGAGCGGCTCCTGCGGTGAATGCCCCCAACCTGCCACAAGGCCAAGTTGGTGCCCTTCGAGCAGCCCAGCACAAGTTCACGTCGAAAATTATGAAAGAAACTGCGGGCAAAGGCGTGCTTCGAGCACACGCATGGCAAAAAGGCATGGGTCAGGTGTCCAGACCCGAGCTGGCGCGTCGCCAACCATGAATTCCCACAACCTGTCATACAGGCCCGTCGGGGAATTCACCGCTGCCAACGCCCACATGGGTTGAATTCACACATACAAACACAATGAAAACTGAAGGAAAAACATTCGGCTGCAATGCTGTCAAAAGGTTGCAGTCAGGTGTTTGGACTCGAGCTGGCGCGCCGTAAGCCGTGAACTCCCACAACCTGTCACCCAGGGCCGTTCGGGGAATTCAACGTTGCCACAGCCTGCGCAGGTCGAATTCACAAAGGTAAACATCATACAAACTGCGGGAAAAACATGGGTTCGGCTACAACCTCGTCAAACGGCAAAAGTCAGGAGTCACGGCTCGAGTTAGCGCGGCTACGGTTGTGCATTCCCAAACGCCGGTCACATACGCCGGTTTGAGCATATTCGGCAAGCAAGCCCTGCGAGGTTCGAATTCGCAAGCAAATGGTGCAAAATATGGTACAAAAAGGCCGGGCGCATCGTGCACACACGTGAATACCGCTGAGAGTGACTGTGACGGCTCGCCGTCGCGGGTGTGAATTTATGACAACCGCAGCTTCGGGCTATCTCGCCGCTAGGCACTCAACGGGGAAAATGCCCCTCTGTGGGAATTCACGAGCGTGTCCTGAATTCGCGAACGTTTTCGGACAGCTGCGGATCTCCACCGCTGCGGAACAGCGATACGCGTGTCTATTGCTGTGCTACGTACAACATGTCAGGCGGCAACGCGCTTCTGCCACGCCGGCTCGTAGATTCGCAAAACGGGCGCGGGTCTAACTTGCACTCGCAGACTGTAGATTCAGGCTCAGATGGAAGCATGAAAAGCAGAAAGGCAAACGAGCAACGCAGGGGGCAATTCACAGATAAAACAAGCACAACGGCGCGACTTCGCACATACATCAGAGTGGCGTGCCGGCACTCTGGGGATCCGAACCAGACTCTTACAAACTGCTAGTGACAAAGCTCTCATGTGGATTCGAAGTATATGTATGCAAATATCACATTTAATACTAGGCCACAAGAGGCAAATATCACTATACCGCAGAATGGTTTTGAAAGGTTCGGATCTAACTTTTCGAAAGCAGAGCTAGCTAAATACTCAAGCGAGCATAGTGAAAGTCCGTGCACATGGCACCTGGGGGGGGGTCGAATTGACCATCTAAGGGGTTTGGGTATTGCCCGGAGAGTTCTCCAATGCATGCTACCAATGTTGATAGCAATATTATCTATTTCGATGTTGCCGAAAACGATGGTGCGGTCCATTTCGGCTGATTCGAATGCATTTGGTGTGCAACATATGTAAAACTCGGGGGGGTGTAGGACTTATAAGATAGGGTTTGAGCGTGCTAGCACCCTTAATGAGCCGGGAACGTGAAAATTGTTATCATATGTGTACTTACTTTATAATACATGTCCATACAAAATATTTATGTACGACAAAAATTCCTAGAAGTCTTGAAACCTCAAATTGGACACAAGTTATGTTATTCGCGAAATCACGTAAATATCACTGTTATTAATAATAATACCAACACAGCAACCTATTCAAGCCTAGTTCTACAACCAGAGTGCATATATTACAACTAGTATATATGCTTTTCAAGTCCTAAATAGGAGTCAGCCTACTACAACTGGCGATCGACGATCCCGGCCATCTTCAGCCTTACAGCGAACACAGGCCGTTACAACGGATGCGCAGACCTATACCGTGCACTTGAAAGCGCCTGCGTCACTCACAGAGGGAGCGCCATATCAAATAAACGGTTTATACACGTGACTATTCAACTATTTATTAAGTGCTTTCCCAGGCCATGCTATGCGGTTGCCGGCGGAACCGACGGCGATGTCGTCACGTACGGTCACCGTCGGTTCCTGCATCACCCCCCCCCCGGAACTGTTGGGATTTTAACCCAAGCTGAGCCGGGTGAGACCCAATACTCAGACTTCAGTCCCGAAAAATATCGCACTGGTTCTGCACACCTTGCCGAGCTCATCCGTCCCTGCCGGCGTGTTGAATCATGCAACCGGCAGTTAGGGTTCCACCTTTTCCCCCTATCAAAAGTGCAGCAAACCGGAGGGTACGTTCCCTTCTAATATGGAGTGCTAGCCGGTCGCAAGTCCTTCGGCAACAGGGGAATACGTTTCTCTTCACCTGCAGCACTTGCATCCGCCCCCCCCCCTCACGGGACTGTTGGGAATTCAACCCAAGCTGAGTGGAGTTCGCCCCAACACTCAGACTGCAGCCCCAAAAATGCCACTCATACTAGCAGCACTATGGAGACAAGATATGCACCCGCCAGAAGGCCTGTGCCTTAGGCAAACCAAACTAAGGTAAAAAGATGAGGCTCGCAGGCTGCATTGGGCCTGCTGCAGTCTCATTCGTATTTTCTCGGCGCTGCCGCGCTCAACAATTCTAGCCTCCACAAAACTAGTTATTACGGGCTTCGTCAACTGAAAAAAAACAGCTACTCTTAAGCTCAGAACAGCCCGTGAAAAAAATACACCTTTGGTTTACCTTCTTGGGAGTTTTTTTGCAGCTCTCCAAGCGAATCTGCACACAGCAAAGTCCGACAGAGTTAGAGGGGGGAGCAGGGGTGATTAGACCCGAGGACGCACAAGTCCCGCCAGAGAATTACTCTCTGGACGCGCTGCTCCCTTTAAGTAAAAAGCTAAAAACCTTCCTGTGAGGTCAAAAAAGGCTGTGACCAAGTCTGAGCGCATGCGATGCAGAACAGAGTGCACCGCAATAGTTCAAGCCTATCAGCGGAAATTCGGGACTTACACAGTGGTCCTCGTGTCAGCAGCGAACGCGGTCAGTTCCTATCAACTGAGACCCGAACTCGAAATTCGGCCACACTAAAAGTTTCTAAAAACACCCTTCTAAAATCTGAAAAACTCTAGTCGCATCTTTATGTGGTGGATGTTTTAAAAAATCAATCGGCGTCACCTGAAAAGTTAGTAGCAAGGAGTGTGAGAGAGAAAACCAGTACCTTGTTCTAAGTCAAACGACATATATAAGGCAGGTCAGAGCACGCGCAGGGTCAAAAATGTTCTGAGACCGCTTGAAAAACAAATGTTTCTAAGCTCGCCGCCTATTTTGCCACGTAGGATGAGTGAGCGTCTGCTGACCTGTCGTGGGTGTGAACGCGGTTTTCGGCGGGACGAAAGATGACTTTAGCAACAACTTTACTCATTCTTAGATGGTCATTTTACCGGTAGTCATAGGTGCCATGTGTGAATGCCATTGTCGTTTCGGATGCCCTGTGACCATTGGTTCCCAGTGACAGCGGCGTTTGGTGTCAACGCGCGCTTGCGTTTGCCCTGTCATGCATTGCCGAGACGCGTCATGTGTGGTCGTGTCGTGATGTCACTTCGCGTGATGTCGTGCTCGACGCTCTGCGGTTCTCGCGGATCGGCACGGGCTGGTCGCGGCGACGTCGATGTAGCGCTTGGCGAGGCGTCGTGCATGATTTAAACTGGGAGGGCGACCTGAGCAGGAGGGTGAGCGTGATATGCTCCGGGCGCTCGAGCGGACAATGAACTGGGGTAGGACCGTGACTGAGGGGGGAATGACAATTACTGAAAAAGGGGGTCATGGCTGGGGCGTTTGCTGTCGGCTGAGACGGTCGCGATGGGGGCAACTGCGGTGGGGTCTGACATGGGCTGCGGTAGCGTGACTGAATATGGGGGGTGTGACAGGCCTTTCAGGGGTGCCCGAGGGACCCCTTCTAAGCGTGTTCATAGTTGTGACAACGTGCGTACCGATGCCAAAAATGTAGCTCCCGCCGAATTAGCGGGCGGCTGTGCCGCTGGCGGAGTCGCGGGTGTGTTGGCATGCCTGGCAGCAACGGAATCAAAAATTGTGCTTAATGTGCGGCGGCGATTCGCCATGCTAGCTGTTGATCTAGTAGAAGCGACCATGATGAAGAAGACTATAGGGGTGGAGTGAGGCAAGAAGACGTGGAAAAATAAATTGCGGCAGTCTCGGGCGGCCAAGAAATGCGGTGGGTCGTCGATACGGCTGCCGTGAGAGAGCAGCAATTCCGAGAAGTCGTGTGGTAGATGGCGGCCAATACGAAACGGTGTGGTAACCAACCAGGATACGTAAACCAATCCAACGTTAAATCCCGTAGAAAAATTGTTCTCAAAGGCCTACAGCTAGCCGCAAATCAACCCATAAAACTTAGGCCATACCCGCGACTGCCGGCACTTCCACACGCGGAGCGCCTCACTCCATCCCAAGCGTCCGGCTTTAGCCAATCATCTCAGCGGTGTCGCAGTGGCTAAATAAAGTGTAAGTGGGGCCAAACCTGTCAGATATATAGTTCGGAGTGAATATATCGGATAACTGGAAATAAACCCTGAGTTAAGGGTTTCGGGATCAGAACGGTAAAAGTCAGATTGATAAAAGAGGTATACACATAAATACTAACGGGAGTTTCCCGACTACTGGTGACGGTCACCCAACCTACTTTAGGAGGTGACAAGTGACAGATTATACTGTCGGTGTGTCACATCCAGCAACAGGTGTGTGTGGGCTACTGTTGTGGGTATTTGTGTGTACTAGAAACAGCACAGCAGCCAAAGAGAGAACGCTCCCGGCGAGATAGAACGAACTGGATAATAGATAAGCTTACGGGATAAATACCCGGACAGACACAAGCAGAGTCACCGAAGATGACATACCGGAAATGACACGTGACAGTACGAACATGCCGTAGTGTCAATTCTAGCACAAAGTTATTGCTGGTGAGGTAGTTTGAATGATTTTGGCACATGATCGTGGTCTCAGTTCTCATTTAAAGCAAGTTCTTTGTCATCGAATCTCTAGTAGGCTACACGTTTCCTATGATGGATGACGACATTTTCTGTTCCATTTTGGATGAAGCCATTTTTAGATCCTGGGGCACCGATCATTACAATTTGAAAACAACCATAACTTTTGGATTATTTATTTTTTGGTACCGCGACATTGCATGCAAAATTTTCCAAAAACACGTCTCCTTAAGACCTTGCAGGCTGTGTTTTAAGGACGCGTCTCCTTAAAATGACTTCTCTTAATTCTTACACATCCATTCAAAATTCACTCCAACGGACCTCCCCTTGAACCACACGACATCGTAAGGACCTTATCGGATCATTTATGCTTTATTCCAAGGGATTCGCTAAATTGTGCTAAAAGCATAAGCATATGCCTTTTGCCTTACATCAAGAAAGACACGAAAGGGTATATGCCATGTAAGGAAATAATAACAATCCATACTGGAGAATATTCTAGCTAGTTCTCATCTTGGAAACCTAAAAATAATGGGTCACACGTGTCTTGTCTAGTTGTGCTATCAGACTTCTTGAATTTCGGCGGTCTTGTGGTCTACTTAGACACGTGCGATTATATATTTTTCATACATTCATCCCTAAGTTCTCAACAGGAATGCCCACAAGCCAGCTACATCTTTTGGAACTTTGGCGGACCAGTCAAAGGCGTGTTCTCACTGACTGCTTGACCCTTCACGCTGTCCAAGTATGACCACACCTGCAAGTGGTGGAGTGAAGTGTGCAGCTTCTGTTCTAAATCTCGTTGAAAAAACAGAATACACTTCAGGCATGGAAGCAGCAACTTAAAGGCATATCAGTTCACTCTCACGAGACAAACAATTCAATTCCATATACCTATCAAAAGGCCAACTATGAACTCCAATCATAACAAGTACAACAGGGCATAGAGAAGGATTTGTGGCCTTGCGCCTATCGCCCGCAGTTGTAAGCCCTTCTGGAAAGGTAAAAACGTCGGCTTCTGACCTGAAACATAGAACAGCTAAAGCAGCATAACTGCTGCAGGATACCGTGCGAGGTCGTACTTAAACCATACTTCTCGATCACCTGTGCAACGGTCGTTTGTAAGAGTCTCAGAGCTAGGTTCACCGGTGAGGTAACTGTTACTTCGAAATGTAAAACCGCGTGCCGCACACAGGTTGTGAGGGTGAGGGTTGATTTTTTCTTAGCGTGGGCTTCTCACTCGATTCCGTTGTTCCAAGGCTTTGTAGTGAATAGGAAGCATTAATATGCTTGCGGGCGAAGGGCCTCCACCGGACGGCGCGCCAAGAAGTCCACAAGGGGCGTAGCACGCACAAGTCTTAAAACCCTGCAAGTCGTATGCCATAAGAAAGTAAGAGTCGCAGGGTTAGTATGCGCTCCATCCCTGTGAGAGCTACAACTTTGCTCAAAGATCGCCACTCGGCACTGACATCCAGATTGTGACCAAGACTATTGCCGGACAAGCTGACAAGAACAGAATACCGCCTTAGCTAGGCTTCGTGGAAAACTTCCTCTGGTTAAGCAACAAGAACAGGAAATATACCGATTTTGGTTCAAGTGGCTTCAAAAGATACCTGGGAACCCAAATGAAGCGCTCTAGAGCATACAAAACAGTCAATGTAGTCCTCCTCCTGCAAGTCAAATGCAGTTTAGCTGTCTTTTCGCGGGCATGGCAAAGTGTGTAGCAGGGGGTTAACATACGTACCTTGATCATCGTTTCTACTGCTCCCAGGATCATGCACGGACTGCACACCGCTTTTGGGAAGCAGTTGGGAAAGCAGCCCTGCAAAATGCTCGCCCCGATTGAGAAGTACGAAACAGAAGGGGGCGAAGTACGGGGAAAACAAATGCATATACCTTCCTGTGCAGACATCCAAACAAAGGAGGGAAGGTGTCCGCCATTGAATCACACGCCCAGGAAAGAAAATGATATTTTGAGCGCTGAAGACAGCTCACGGCAGAAGTAACAAAAACACGAAAGGAAATGATGGAGGATTGCTGAAAAGTACAGGTTAAGTAAAGTTTAGGTTTTAGGATCGAAGCTGAATCAGTCAAAAGTAGCGCCGGCAGCCCATCCGCCCGCGCGCGCGCGCTCATTTGCATCCTTGATCCAGTATCTATTCGCGATAACGGATAAGTCGCGAACTCGCGATCATCATCATGGTGCCAAAAGTAAAATCGTGCTTATTGTTTTTCACCACTCGACTGTGACTATGACTGCTCACTGTGACTGTCATGTCATGTGTCGCTGTCGCCCTGTCATGTCATGTCATGTCATGTCATGTCATGTCATGTCATGTCATGTCATGTCATGTCATCCCACTTCGGCTGGAGTGACACCCACATATTTCATTATTACGGACCTTTGTCCTTTCCATATAATTTCGCCAAAATGGTTTTGACACCAGGCGCAGGGGGAATAGTAGATACTTAACGTTGACACTCGACGAGTCCGAGCCCCTGCCCTGCCCCTCGCCTGCCCCTCGCCCTCCCTATCCCTCAGCCGAGCGTCAAGCGTCATCGTCATCGTCAGCTGAACGGCTAGTTTCTGTAAACCACGATATCTTGATTTGCCCTTGATGAAACAACCACAAAAAATGAAAAACACACTCCTCTCGTTCAGCAAGCAAACACAGGTATCTTTATACTAGTCATACAGGCCTGTGTTACGGTCGAGTACTTCTGCCCGAAAGGTGGAAACTGTCCTTTGCTGCTCGCGCGATGATGGCAAATACACTTGATGAAAGAAACGCTAACGCTTCCTTTGGAGAGGCAAGTGTGCTACCGGGGAAAGAAGCCTCCGGGAGGGAATTCACAGGACGCTCAATCTTAAATTCAGTCGCTGAACGCGGAGTGTCTCACAAAATGTCAAGCAAAACTTGTCAGGGACACGAAGATGTAAGCAGAACTGCAACGTCAAAAAATACCAGGCCGTTCTTAAAGCAAACTATATGTGCAGTAGTGGGTTTTGAAGACGAAATATCTTCTCGTTTGTCAGGGACCCTTGTTAAGCTTGGCGCGACTGTCAGGTCGGAATACAGCTCAAGTTGTACACACGTTCTAGCCAGTGATAAAATGCCCTCGGAGTTCTATCATAGTGTCACTTCAGACAGGAAGGCCCTTGTTGATGAAAGCTGGTTACAGCACGTTCTCCTTCAGGCCCAGAGTTCGGAGCTTTCCCAAATCGATGCCATCCCAGGCTCCGAGAAGTTGGTACGTACCGCTTCTTGAGACGTACCAGGAAAATGCGCGCGTGCTCTGTGCACTAATGATTTGATTCTTTAGGCACTTCGAAAGACACACATCTCACTTCTAGATTCATGCTGCACGCTCTGCAGGCTTCCCTGTTCGTGGAAACTTTCCCTGTGCAGTACCTTTTCAAGAGAGGTATGCAATTGTGTTCTCTTTCTGGTGAAATTTCGCTTTGGCAATTTTTTTACAGGCTTTCTGTGGAACTGGATTTACCGGAGATGCGCGCGAGCAAGTGCGGCAGAAGGTGACGGCAATCGGTGGCAGATACAGCGGAAATCTCATTCGCGGGGACACTACCCACCTGATCTGCTCTCAATTCGAGGGACAAAAGTATAACAAGGCGAATGAGTGGATGATTCCAACTGTGTCCGAGCAGTGGCTCGACGTGATCCTGCACACACGGAAGATTCCTGGCCCTCCTTTGCCTGAGGGATGCCATAGCCCTTCCCAGACCCGGAGCGAATTTGGAGATCCCCACCAAGCCCATTACCCTGACGTCAGCGCTGTAGATGTATCTGCCACGGTCCCTTCGGCGTCGTCCCCAGCTGATGTCCCGGAAGTCCAACCGCAGTGTGGCAGCGGCGCAGACCTTGGATGCCAACCTGTTTCAACCACCCACATCATCCGAGAAACCCAGCTGTCCGGCAGTTTCTCTGAAACCACTGCCGAAGAAGTGGAAGCGGTGGCAGAGGCCGAGCTTTCTGAAGCTGCCGAGATCCTTCCCCCAGACAGCGTGCTACGGGAATGCCTCCAGCACTACCCAGATGCAGAACTGCCGTGTAGCCCCGCAGGAGACGAGAGTATGTCTTGTGAGGTCAACTTCGAAGTCAACCTCTCCGAGGGTATGGACTTCAGCCCTGGTGGTGAAGCATTTAGGTTCAGCACCCCCGCGAAGTCTGCTGACGCGGACCCCACGACCCGCGCTGCAGAGGTCGTGGCGGCTTCAGACATTATAGATAGCGAAGCCTCCCCTGAGCCCATGGAGCTGCACAAGACTCCCGCTGCGCAAGACGTCAGCATGTTTTCTGGCTCTCCCAGTTCCGAAGTGGTGCCGCCATTCCCTGAGCTCGCTGGTCAGGAGGAGGCTGCTGTCGCAGTGGAAAAGTGGCTCCTATGGCCGGTGTCAGGCCCGGGCGCTGCTGGGAACCCCATCGAGCTCGACTTTGAGGCCGAGACTACAATAGGTCGGAGTGCTGACTCGGGCATCGGCAATCGCGCAGTTTCGCGCAACCACGTTCGCGTCCGGCTGCTGCAAGGCGCTGTCGCAGGGTCCAGCCCACGGCTGGAGGTCTCTGCAGTGCACCCGGTGTACGTGCAACGTGCCGGAGAAGCGGCGGCCACGCCCGTGGGTGCGCCGAGCGCCGCACCTTCCCGCTTACATTGCGTTCAAGTTTCAGTCTTTGGCCAACCGACCGCTCCTCTCCCGGTGCTGCTGCTTGTGGGGAAAGCAGTGTGGCGGCGCTTGGACACTCCTGCCCTTCAACTCTCGGTAGCGCAGCTGTTGCGCTTATATTGGATCTATTCTCATCAGTGGAATCGCGGCAAGCCCGGTCTCTCGATCCGTGGATTCGAAGTTATATGCCATGTGCGTGAAGTCGGCAAAGGATGCAGGATGTGTAGGGCTCGTGGAAGAGCCACGGGAGTGGCAGTTATCCGAGGATAGGTGGGATCTGTCGGTATTGAAGATCGCCGAATAGGTCAGCTCGCTCCCCTCAGAAGCGGCGCGAGCTGACAGCGGCGTGGTGCGGGGGAGTTGGACTCAGGGAAAGGAGCGAAGGCAGTGCTGGAGCCCATGGATACGCTTTTATTGCTGCTCAACCTCGGGAAGTTCCACTACTGCTACCGCTTTTCGCGCAAGGATGGCGCAGCCGAGTCCGTGGGTACCCCCAACTCCAATCCGGTCGCCACCCCTTGGGATAACGACACAGCAGCTGCGGCGAGCGAGAAGGTGGGACGCCGCAGCGCGCCTCCCTCGCTCTCCATGGTGCCTGGCTCTGCTATGCGCCCAGGACCCAGCAGCCTGCTGGGAATCCGCAGCTGACTCATCCCCACTGCCTCGCTTGCTCCATATCTCCAGTTGTTCAAAATGCAGTGTTGCGCATGTTCTTGTGTCGCACGCTCGTTGTGCCTGCGGGTTCTTGCGGCGAGAGGGTGTGCTGCACACCGCACTTCTGTCGGTGCGATCTTTGCTCGTGCCTGATCCATTTCCGGGCTGCTCTGAGGCCCCCTCTGCTTGCAGGCGATCCAGGGCTCCAGCATAGAGGCCTCGACGGAGCCCGCACGCCTGCCGGTGCGCACAGCCTGCTAACCGCACCGCCCTCACCTCCACACCTCGAGTGCTACTACACCCAATTGCAAGCAAGCAATGGCAGCATCCGTATCTGCAGGCTGCTCCGCTGCGTTACAAGCTCAATATAGCATCCAGTGATGCAGCAGCCATGGCCTGAGCGCCACGTGGGGCCCTGCTGGTGGCGCAGACGGGGAGCCCGGAAGACCCCTTGGAGATCACGGACCGCAGCCCCACCCCAGCTGCGCGCAAGCCGAGTGAAGATGAAGAGATGGGAATGTCCGCGGGCGCCTCAGCTTTGGTGGTGCGGTCTGGGGATGAGATCACTGTGGAGGAGATCAAAAGCATGTCGCGAGCCCCGAAGGGGACCACGGTGCGCCCGCTGCACAGAAAGGGCTGCCACTCGAGCAAATACGTTGGCAGCAGCGCACGCAGCCCGTTGGCTGGTCGCCACTGCCCTCCAATTGCACAGAGGAATCATCATCTCGCGTTCTGAGCGTCATCATCTCGCGCCTTGAGCGTCGTCATCTCGTGTCTTGAGCGTCATCACTGTGCAGAGGAGTCATCATCTCGCGCCTTGAGCGTCATCACTGTGCAGAGGCGTCATCATCTCGCGCCTTGAGCGTCATCAC
>LGRX02028149.1:0-40728 GCA_001247695.2 Cymbomonas tetramitiformis
CTGGTAGCACTTCATTTTTGTCGCAAGGTTATTTTATTTGTCGCACCGTGCGACAAAACTGCAATTATACCGTGCGACATAAATGAGCGTTGCGCTCATTTCTGTCGCACCTGCGACAAACATGAGCGCAACGCTCATTTCTGTCGTGAAAATTTACAGAAATTTTCCGAAAATGAAATTAAGCTAGGGGGAACACAAACGAATAGTACCGCGATTATGACTTTAACCCCTATGGAGCGGATGGAATTTTTTGCCAAAAGCACTAGTTTCACAAATGTGCCGTTTTCACGGTACATGGTACCTTGGTAAGTGTGGGTGATTCATTACATGTTCCATAACTCCTGTAAAGTGATTTTGATCTATAAAATACATGATCGCATTATATATACAACGATATATCGGTGATATACAAGCCAAAAAACACGTTTTCCAGGAATCAAAAGTGTCAAAAATCAGTTCTCACAACCGCTTATTCGAGTATTAGGTCGCCCCTCGACCATAAAACAATCGCCTTTACTAATGCCTTGAAATTGGCAATGGTGGCTGTAGGTAAACGCACCAATACATCAAAATATTCAAGCAATAAGGTGAAAAAAACACCAAAAAACTACGAAAAACATCATTTGTCAAATGTTTTCCATACTTAAGGCCATATTGTGTGTTTTCGGGGGGAATCGACTGCTGGGAAAGTACGTATTGCCCATATGAGGTGCATGGTCATTTTATATGATAGTGGTCACTGAACCAACAAATCCTTGTCGATGAATGGCATCTACACCTCGATTTTGCACACTTTAAGATACTTTTGACCCAAATTTCATGCCTAGAAATAAGCAACTTTGGGGATTTTACTACAACAAAATTGCCCTTGGGTGAGATATATACACTAAGTATCTGTGTAGAATAAATTGTTGAGTATTGTATATACCTATTGCAACGGGTGTGCGAAGCTTGTATGGCCAATTCCGACAAGTGCTATCGGGCTGAGAAATGAATCCAAGCTTAGAGTTTGAAGTGGTTGTACCGTATACGGTACAAACCGCTCCATAGGGGTTAAAACAAAATTACTGAACGAGTAGTACCGCGAATATTGCATAAAACACAGGTGTATTAAACGATCACTTGGGGACATTCATATAGCACGAGGCATACATGGGTAGCAAGCAAGCAAGCATTTCAGATGGATAAAGATACTAAGAGAAAAACCGATTACTCTCTTAAAAAATATTAGCATAATTACTTAATACTACTAGGCTGCTAGTTTCTAATACAAGGATTCAACTACCCGAGGGCGATATGAAAATCTAAACTAGGAAACTAGAGCACAGCGCACGTTCCAAAATCTTCAGAACCAAAACGATTCCTGCGGCACACGAACAGCGAATCAGTCAGGACGTTGGGGATCGAACCCAACACCGACAGCCAACTGCTGTCCGCATTTCACCCTCGGGTGGGCATCTACGTACAAAATAGACGTTTTGAAATCAGCAGCGGAACAGTGGGTGGGAAATCTGAAATTCTGAACATCAATAATCGGCGAAACCTAAACAGAGCTGGAAGTCACACGATGCCGCCAGAGTGCTGGCGGCATAAAAAGATGCTCGGCGTAAAAAACAAAACCTGCAAAAAACGAAACGCTGGTTAGTAAAGACGTTGGGAATCGAACCCAACCCGTCGGAGAATCCCGCCGGTCTCCAAGCACCCCTTCAGCTTAGTAGGGCCAGAGGGAAAGATGCCGTCAGGAACGTTGCTGGCGGCTGCAGAAAAGGCACAGCATGAATTATACACGATGGCCGTTGCTGGCGCCTTCAGAAAAGGCACAGCATAAACCTGCAAAAAAACAGAGCGCTGCTCAGGAAGGAAGAATTCCTGTTGGAAATTGAACCCAAACCGTCAGGCGGGATGCAAAGACGCCCGACGGCCTCCAATCATCCATATATCGCAGGATGGGCTGCTGGTGGGATGCGGCTCATGTGAGAACATCGCAGGAACGCCCCCCCGCCGGGTTCCACGCATGCACACGAAAACATGGTCGATATGAAATATCGCTAAAGGAAAGTAGCGCGCAAAAATCATTAATCAAACAAAAACACAAGCCGCGCGCTGAAACAGCGAGCAGGTAGGCGCAAGATAAGAGCTTGGAGAAAAATGAAAACGTTGCCGACCAGGATCATACCATATCCACTTTTGTCCGGGCCGCGCCGCCGATAGGAGTGGTGAGATGATCTTGAATGACGAGATGCGTAAATAATTGTAAATTCCGCATATCTTCGGGGTTAAATATGGAATTGTTACCCGTGTCTCTCGTTGTCGGTTACTAACGATCGGCCGAAACAATCCGGGGTAGGACTGCTGATGATGATGTTGAGATCGGTAAACCTGTTAGAGCAGTTTTGCGACAAATTCATAATTGTAAATTCCGCATATCTTCGGGGTAAAATATGGAATTGTTACCCGTGTCTCTCGTTGTCGGTTACGAACGATCGGTCGAAAGAATCCGGGGTAGGACTGCTGAGATGCTATCGTATCATGATTGGCCGGTAAAGCGCGAGCGCTCGACACAATCCGGGGTAGGACTGCTGACATGGGCAGAAATTTTTTGGAAAATTTCCAACGGCATAATTTTTGAAGGACAGCTCCTGCGGTGTGGCCTGTTGATGTCACTTTTTTCCAGGAAACCTGTTTCGCTCCTTTAAGGGAAACGAAATGAAAAACAGCATATTTCTGAAAAAGCTGCGAAGCGTCGTTAATATAAACGAATCTTTTTGCGACACGACAAATAAAAAGACCTCGCGACACAAATGAGATGCTTCCAGCCAGCCTCCCGCACATCCTGCATAATACGGGTCAGTACAGCCAAAGCCGCGGGGTCCGTGAGAGTGGGAGCCCTCACTGCAAAAGCAAAATCGTCCACGTAGGGGTGCACACGGAACCCGAGACCCCGCCACTTACCAACGAGCTCCTTGTTAATCTTCGTGAACACCCAGCAAGCTGGGGCTAGACCAAAAGGCAGTACACAAAACTCAAAGAATCTACCCTGCCACTCAACAGCAACATAGGTACGAGACATCTCGTGAAGGTCAACGTGGTAGTACCCCGACTTATAGTCGAAGTAAAACAACCCATCATCCTTCCTAAGCAGGTCTATAAAAGGCTGGAGGTGCTCATACTTGAACTTAGGAAAGATTAAGAAAGCATTGAGCCACTTACCGTTGAAGATCAGCCGTAATTTGTCCCGAGAGTCGTCCACCATTAAAGGTAGGACAACCCGCGGCTTCCCCGAGACTTCTCTCAAGGCGCCCATAAGCACACACTCCTGCACAGCCTTAGTGACAAAGGCAGTATGCCTAACAGCAGACACGTGATTAGGCAGGTGCACCCGAGGCGGAACCCTGCCATCCTTAAACTTCAAATTAAAACCGTTCTCAATCCAAGACATAACGTACGAAGAGCGCACGAAGGTCCGCCAAAAAGAAGCTCGCTCCCTAAGTCTACCCGCAACGCGAGGCACAGGAACGTCCTGCTCACACAAGGGGACGGCCTCGCCAATCTCTTCCTCAGACAATTCAAGACCTGAAACACAAGGAAAACAACAGCCCGCAGGCCAAAAGTTCATTACAATTTAGGGTTTCGTCCCCAAGAGTTACATTATGGTTGGGCATTCCACCACAACCGCAAAGCATTCCGCTAAGCCCATTGTTCTAGCCATCGTGGCTCTACATTCTCACAATTTAACGGTCAGTGCCTCTGCCACGGCTTCTGCCGGCTGAGCGCGGCTGCGAGCATTGGTTCTGGTGGTGACCCCACTCGTTACAATTCCAGCATTGGAGCTGGCTGCCACGTCCTGCCTGAACAGGCGGTGGTGGCGGAGGCGCCCCAGGAGCAGCCGGACGAGTCGCAGCGAAGGCACCCCTGCCTGGGCCCTTAGTTCGCCCCTTGGCAGCCGCGGCTTGCGCAGCGTGAAGCTTTTCAGCTTTCACTTCTTTCTCAGCTTTTCGCATTAGCTTTTCATCTTCCTCATCCTCAGCATAAGACTTACGCTCCAACTTTTCGCAGAACTTCCAGCCAACCTCAGGGCCCTTGTCTGAAACCAACGCTAAGATTTTTGCGCGAGCTTTGGCGCGTGCGATTCCCTTCTCCGCAGTCTCTGAAAGAAATTCCAACGCAAGAGTGACGGTTTCAGGAAGCTCCACTGACACCTTCTAATTCCTTCTTTGCATCAACAAGCGCTAACTGCGACGCAGAGTGCGCCACGAAGTGGTGCTGAGTCTCGAGGAATTGCTTGCGAAGCCCCTTGTCCTTTCCATCATCGTTGCGAGTCAACTCTAGGCGATCGGACCCTGGAAGCTGTGAGAGGTCAACTGCTGCTTACCACGGACGCTTACGGTCACCAGAAGCCACCTGAGAAAGTCCCTTGAGCTCAGCAAGACGCGCCGTCGCCCTCTCCATCTGTCGCATCAACTTAAGTTGCGGTTGCGTAAGTTCATCTCCCCCCTGGAACGCAGCAAAGGCGCTCGCGTACGCCGGCTGCGCGTGCAAATCATCAATACGCTTCTGGCACAAAATCGGATCGGTGAACCACTCCATAATCAATATACGAAATACTACTGAAAGTATATGTGCACTGAAAAACTTACGGTGTTAACGTACTGCAAAAACGGACACTGACTGCAAAAACGGACACTGACTGCAAAAACGGACACTGACTGTAAAAACGGACACAGTCAATGAAAGTCCACACAATCACAGTAACACGGCAAGAAGCCGCCTCAGTCCGAAGCTGGCCTCTTAAGGCCTCCGACTGATCAGAGAACCTCAGTTTTCAGATCTGCTCCGTATGACAGTCATACTGCCTGTCATACTACACTGATCAGAAAACCATCAGTTATTTTATTATCTCATCTCAGAGTTTGCACCCGCCTTTCGACTGCCTACGGACGCTTCGTTTTCCTTCGGTCTGTGTGATATATAATATGCATTATACATATATATATCACACTCTCCATCAGGTTATGGGCTATCACCGCTGTTCTGTGGTTGGTGATTGTGTGCGTGCTTTCCTTAGATCCCGCAGCCTTTGCGGTATACCGCGACACACCGTCGCGTCATCTGACTGAGCGCCCACCGCTCTTTTATCACATCTGACTTCCACTTGGGACTACACCTGTCCTGTTGGACTTACATCTGCTTGGGACTGCATTTGTTCCTTGGGTACGTGCGACATCATCACGTCCAACGACGACATCTGACCGCAGCACCTCTGCTGCAACAAAATCGGCTTACCGTGCAACGTTTTGGAAGCTACCACCGTTTTCGTCGTCAAATTCTACCTCAATTAGGTATTTTCATCACTGGGAATTGTCAATTGCATGAAATTTTACGTTTTCACCTCGAACCCAAACGTGCTCTCAATATCTGGGCAGCAGCACCTCTGCTGCAGCAAAATTGGCCTACTGTACGGGGTTTTTGACGTGACCGGAGTTTTCCTGGCGAAAATCTACACGAAATTAACTTTAACATCGCTCGATTTGGTTCATTTTTCGAGAAGTTATTCCTTCGCTTGGGAACCCTATCTTTGAGTGTGCAGCATTTTGCAGTCTGCAGTCTGTGACTATGTCCACTGCACGCCAGCGTGCGCGTATGGCCGCTGTGCACTCCACGGTGGTGTCCCTCCGTTTACGTCGACAACATCTTACCGTTGGCTGTCATCTGGTGGTGTCTGGTGGTGCTCATGCACCAGACGCCCACTTCGAGTCCAACATCACCATCGTCGACAACAACTTTGACCTCTGTGAGCTCGACACTCCGCATTCTACACCTCCACCCGGCGCATCCCTTGGTTGCCATCTGGTGGTGTCTGGTGTTGTTCTCACCAGTGCTCACGCCCACCTCGACATCTCTCTCGTCACGTTTGCAAAGTGCGAGGCGTTCGTCGCGCGCACTCACCGCATTTTTGACCTTCGCCCTTCTCCCCCCCCCTACTGCGAGTCATTCGTTTTGGTGGTGCTGGACGGCTTTGGTCTTTGGCCCCGCTTGGGCATTGGTTGAACAATTGTTCACTTCAGCGGCACTTGGCTTCTTTTTTCATCGAGAGCGCCGCCGCCGCCTTGCAGTCTGCTTGGCAATTTAGCAGCCTACCCCGTGGGAGTAGTGATCCCCACGGCACATGCATGGGCGTAAGCCCCTAGAGCACGCATTGCAGGATTAGCGCAGGCAGAGCCGTACTAGCTGGGCTGGAAAAGGCCCCTTGAATCTGGTGCACGTGTTCGATTAGGGTTTCCCTGTTTGTGATTGCTGATCATGGCACCTCACACCTTCGGGGTGAGGTGGTGTCATGGAGAGAGAGACTTTCACCCCCCCATAAGGTGGGGGAGAGTGTCTCCTGTTTCACCCCTCGCCCTGAGGTGCCACATCAGCATTTGTCATTCTGCAGTTTCCGACCCGCTAATAAAACAACCAAGTTATTTTATTATCTCATCTCAGAGTTTGCACCCGCCTTTCGACTGCCTCCGGACGCTTCGTTTTCCTTCGGTCTGTGTGATATATAATATGCATTATATATATATATATGTCCTCATGTATGTATATATATATATATATATATCACACTCTCCATCACGAGAATCTTGTCATCTGATTAAGAAAATACACTCTGTACCATTTATATTCTATTCACACACCCTTTTGGGCTGCGTCCAATATGCTGAAGTGGACCGATCTATGTAATTATATCAAGTATTTTCGCATTAAAAACCCCCGGATGTTGGTGCTGCTCACGCGTGATCACAACTGGGGTCCTGCACACTGAATGGACTCGCACTGGCTGGTGCCGCCTGCGCGAGCACAACTAAAGTCCTGCACACCGGGACTCGCACTGGTTGGTGCCGCCTGCGCGAGCACAACTGGGGTCCTGCACACCGGGACTCGCACTGGTAGGCGTGCAACCCACGCGCGAGCACAACTGGGGTCCTGTGCACTGGGACTTGCACTGGTCGGTGCTGCACACGCACGAGTACAACTGGGGTCCTGCCCACCGGGACTCGCACTGGTTGTTGCTGCATGTGCGCATGATATCCTTTCCACTGAGAATTGGACCTGTGATGAGTGGTAGCTATGGGCGGATTGCACGCTGGGACTTGCACTCTTGGGTGCTACAATTATTTGTTGAAACAACGATCCTTCGCACCGAGAGTCTTGCACTTGTGAGTGCAACCTTTTGCGAGTTCGACTGGTGTTCTGCTCACCGCGGGTCTGCACACAGGACTCGCAGTTTGGTGCTGCCTGGATTAAATTGTTTCACAATGGTTATTACAAGAACTGTGATATCAACACTGGAATGATTTGGAAAGAGATATAATCGGTTTGTGAGCGATTTGCACACGAGTTCTCCACAGGGATGGCGATACATCCATTCATTAAATCTTATACCAGATGCGTCGGTATTTCATACCAATTGCTTCAATCTTCACATCCTGGTAAGGGAACATATTAATCATCTCGAATTACGAAGCCGGTGATCCCCCTTCCGAACACCTTTTTGGGCTGCCGCCCATGTTCTCCACTTGCAAATGTCTGGATGCTGGTTTAATCTATCTATGGTGAACCAATCTCTCGCTAACGATGCATGGTCTTCGACCCTGTAATTGGACACACGGCCTGTCAACCAAACATGTAAACCAGTCTAGATGAAGATTGCAGCATTAAACATATACAAATTTGAAGGCACGGGTTCTACGGGACTTCATAAAGTCCAACAAATCCACGGGGGGATGAGAGAAGCACAAGCCTGGCAGACCATACAGGCATATCCCGTTGTGTGTGGGTAAGGTGGATGTGGCAATGCTTGGATTTGTGCAATTTTCAAGCCAAATCCTTGGTCAAAGAAATGTGAACAATATCTAATTAGTACACATATACTGGCTTCCATAAGATGCATGCAGACCGTGTGGATGCATCCATATGCTCTTGTTTATGATATCACCTACGCTGTATGCAACCTCTTGACCCTACTCACTTGCTTATGGGGGGAAATCCACCGACATTGGCATCATCTGCATTCTAGCTCAACACATGTGTGTGTGTGTGCCTTCTTGGGCACTCCCTACACATGCGAAAGGATTGTAAAACAGCACACAAGTTACACACGACAAGCAACACAGCCTATACTCTATAAGCGACACAAGCTAAACCCTGCAACTGACCAAAGAATGATCTCACCTACAACCAACGATGCGAGCATTTGTTGTCCTGTGAGGGGCCTATCACAAAATTGGTTCGCACGTCAAAGATCTCATTGGGCAAAAAGCTGTCTGGTCGCAACATCGTTCGGGACGTACTTATGCACCATCGAATGACAAGGACGGCATATCAATGTTCCATGGCTTCCTAAAAAAATGCGCAAGCCGCCTTGTCGATACTTGTCCTGCACCATGCAACAGCTCATCGTGAGCTCCAAACAAATCCACACACTTCGAGGGACATCAAAGCCTGTCAAGGCGTCGGGTTAGAAGCCCCTCTTGCATCTGTATTTACAAAGCACACATGAGGATGGCCTATTCATCACACGTCCATCACATCATGACAATGTATTGGACACGCGTTGGGAAATTCCGCAGTGATGAATCACGGTGTTCGCATTCACATGTGGGCATAATTCACCGCTCATCCCAAAGATATTTTGTCCATAAGAAATTTCGTTTCTGTGACTATTTCAATGTGAGAAACAATAGACAAGTCTATAGTAATGGCACGGATTGCACCTTTGTTTCCATATCATGGTCGACATCGTGAAGGAGATACAATTGTTGAAGCTCTGGGCATCCCTGCGGCACCAATTCATTAAACGAGCGTAGGGTAAACCTGTTTATTTTCTCGCACTCGCTTGTATTCCTAATGCATATGGTGTGTGGAAAAGGTGAGCATAAATGAACGCATCCTCGACCATAAGATTTCAACCATCGCCAATGTCCGGATGCATCACGCCCTCACAAAAAAGCAAAATGTGGTAGATCGTAGCGGCAACTATGACCATTGCAGCATGAATGAGGGTGCTCTCGGCGCTTGTGGAATACCTTCAGGTTATTTTCTATTAGCCGTGGGTGCATCTGCTTGGGCACTAAGTGGTGGAAGGTAAGAGGCATTTCACGCTCACAGATTTGGCAGATTCCATGGCCCGCATCTGCTCCATCGACGAACACCTTGCTCGAGGATGGTGCATTGCAATCCACAATTTCATCCGGCAGAATGACTCGATCAACCATTTGAGGCTTCTGCCACTGCGTGAAGAGCACCTGAATACCGAAAGGGCGCTTCATGAGGTCGGCTCGAGACACTTTTTGGGCAAGTTTGTGTCATGATCTTGGTTAAAGACAATCTATTGCATTGCATGCTTCACTATGAAAACCTTAAGCCTGGCTGAGTCTTCCTCACCACCAATCACCCAATAACTATATCTGAAAGCCTTGTTATTCCGATGGAGCGCAAACACACTGAACGGCATGAGATCCGCCGACAAAAGCCAGCCTTACCATCATCCAAGTGGAGTGAGAAGCATTCAGGAATATTTTGATTATTCAATAATATTGGCAAGATACCATCCACTTCGACACATCCCAATCCAAGCGCAAAGCGAACCCATCACAAACACCAATCACAGCCGAGAATGTGGGGTAGCTGGGAGCTCATCCAGCTTGGCAACACAGGTCCATCATGGAAATATTCCAATCCTGTGCTCAAGCCCAGGCAAGCTAGAGGTTTCAAACCAGACAGGGGACCCCTAGCTGTGGTGCACGCTCCACCAAGGTCTCCCCTACTCGCTCTGGGCACCCCCAAAAATGTATCCATCTGTCGCCGGCATGGATGTCGGATGGGGAAAAACCAAACACACACACACACTAGTGCAGTCTCCTGTGGCTACGGGGTGCCAAAGGAGTTGCAAGGATAAGCATACACACACACTAGCTGAATCTTTTGATCCCCGGCGTGGGTTCATAGTGCAGCCGGTCTTCCGTGGCTACGGGGTGCCAAAGGAGTCGGTCCAAGGATAAGCACACCCACACTAGTGAGCTCCGGAGAATCCGGATAGGTGTCCCGAAGTGTGTGCTGAATCCTTTGATCCCCGGCGTGGGTACACAGTGCAGTCTTCTGTGGCTACGGGGCGCCAAAGGAGTCGCAAGGATAAGCATACACACACATGTGAAGGGCTCAGGTGGCCCAGTGAGGCTCAGGGAGCAGAGAGGTGGTCTTGCGCGTGGGCTTGGTGGTGGAGATATGGCTCGCGCAGCTCGGGGGGCAGGGATGAACCGGCTTCACGCACAAGGTGGCAGTGCGCTGCAGATGCAGAGGGGCTCGGGTGGCTCAACGAGGCTTAGGGGGTCCCATTCTTCACTAGTGAGCTCCGGAGAATCCGGATGAGTGTCCCGAAGTGTGTGCTGAATCCTTTGATCCCCGGCGTGGGTACATAGTGCAGTCTCCTGTGGCTACGGGGTGCCAAAGGAGTCGCAAGGATAAGCATACACACTGAACGGCATGAGATTGGCCAACAAAAGCCAGCCCACCGTCATCCCAGTGGATGTGAGAAGCAAATCAAGAGCAGGGCGGGGCCGTGACAAGATACCACAAACGTATACATATTCCCAACCCAAATGCAAAGCAGCATGGAAAGATGATACGATGTGACCGATCGTCGCCAAACAACTGTTGGTCTCTGGGTTACAGAGTAAGCGGACCCTGCTGGCATGCCCCCCAGTGGCTCCCGGTCGATGGATGGGACCTGTTGGTCCATGATTATGTCATGAATGCAGTCACACCACACAGCATGGACATCCCATGTCAAAAAAAGGAAACATGCGGGCACCTAAGTGCTCCCCACAAAATTCAAGGGAAAACACAGAAGGTGTACATCACCACCTTCTGCCTCTCCTCGCAGCACGACAGACGAATCTACCGAGCTCTCCAAGAGGCAGTGCCCGCCGGAATGGCACCACAGGGATAACCGCCTCCCAAAACCCACTTCCACCCGGCGGCCGTCCCCGTTCACAGCGATCCACCAGTACTCATATCAAGGTCAAAGAACACAAGTCCCCCGGCATGTGTAATAACCATGAGCACTGTACACGGAGAGGGAGCTAGCGTCAGACGAATCCAAGACACTCCCAAAAAGCGAGCCGTAGACGAATCCCCGACGCACTCAAAGAGGCAGTACCCATCAGAAGGGTACCACAGGGACAGCCACATCCCATCATCCAAATCATTCCAGTGGCCGTCCCCGTTAACAACGAGATGCCAGTACCCCATAAAGCGGGTGTCGATCACCAGTCCCCCGGCAGGTGAAAAAGCCCCAAGGCACTGGACATAAATAGAGCCAGCCGCAGACGAATCCCCGACGCCCTCAAAGAGGCAGTACCCGCCAGAATGGTACCACAGGGACAGCCACATCCCATCATCCAAATCATTCCAGTGGCCGTCCCCGTTCACAGCGATCTGCCAGTACCCCATAAAGTAATAATCCTATTCACACACACTGAACGGCATGAGATCGGCCAACAAAAGCCAGCCCACCATCATCCCAGTGGATGTGAAAAGCAAATCAAGAGCAGGGCGGGGCCGTGACAAGATACCACAAACGCATACATATTCCCAACCCAAATGCAAAGCAGCATGGAAAGATGATACGATGTGACCGATCGTCACCAAACAATTGTTGGTCTCTGGGTTAAGGAGTAAGCGGACCCTGCTGGCATGCCCCCCAGTGGCTCCCGGTCGATGGATGGGACCTGTTGGTCCATGGTTATGTCATGTATCCGGTAAGCATACACACACACATGGGATGGGCCTGACTAAGGCGGAGAGGGTGAGCCTGGCTTGGTGGGTTTGCGCAAGTCTGGGAGGATATGCGGGAGCTCTTTCCAACAGCGACGGCGGGGACCGAGGACCTCGGGGCTGAGAGCGACTTGCCGTATGTCAATTCTTTGCAAGCGGCCATGCAGAAGGTGTCGGAGGTGATGGAGGTGATTGGGGAGGCGAGGGGAGCAAATGAGCATTTGCCACCACAGGTGCCAAAGGCGGACGCCGTCAAGAAGTTGAGTGATTACAGCAGGTCTCAAAAACGTGCCCAACGGGTCTATGCTGCTGTCCTCCACTCTGCGGATTGGCTTTGGCTGGCTGGGCACGTGGGGGCGTCTCGGCTCCCCTTGCTTTTCTCGGTGACCTTCAACAGCATTGGGCCTGCTTTCTTGAGGGGTGTTCCATGCTGCCCAGCCCTGGAGCTCAGTTCGGCGGAATACCGGGTGGCCCTGCGGCACATTCTTCATGCGGAGCAGCCCCTCCTTGGCCAAGTGGAGGAGTGCCCCGATTGTGGAGGAGAGCGGGATCCCACCGGGACACACTTACCGGCATGCCGGGGGGGAGTGGGGGCTGGGGGAGGAAATTGGTACTCTTTCATCCACCACAAACTGCAGAGGGTGCTATTCAAGGTGGCCAAGTCTGCTTATCCCTTGGCGTCTGCATTGCACGATGACTTCGCGGGCTACCTGACCTACTCACGGAATCATTGCCCGGATGTGACAGTGTTAGATGCGGAGGGACCGGGCCAGCATGTGCTGTTTGATGTGGCCACGGCGCGGCCAATGTCAGACGCGCACCTGGGAGCGGCCATGATGGCCCCCGGGGCGGCGGCGAAGAAGGTAGAGGAGAGCAAGGTGGCGACGTACGGGGATGTCCGCCCACATCACTTCATCCCCTTTGGGGTGGAGGTGTACGGTGGGCTGGGGCCTGCGGCGTATGGATTCCTTCGGAAGACGCGGCGGCGCTTCAGGGAGCGGCGGTACATGGAGGCGAACGCGGAAGGGGGAGAGCAGGTGGATGGCAATGGGGACGAGGACGAGGACGAGGACGAGGAAGCGGCACGTGGCGGGGCTGTGGGCTGGAGGGAGAAGTGGGTCCGGCTGCTTTCTTTCGCGCTTGCACGGGGGGTTGCAGGGCTGATCATCAGGCGTGCTGTAGGGCGATGTCCGGCCGGAAGTGGGTGGCGTTGGGCTGACGGAGGGCGGGTGAGAGGAGGCATGGGCCCGGACCTGGATCGGGGGGAGGCGGACCGACGGGAAGGGGCGGAGAGGTTGGCACTGATGGACAGAGCGTGGGAGGACGCGTTCGAGGAGACAGACTATGCCACGCGGGATGGGTCTGGCGGTGGGACGCAGGAATCTGAGGGAACGCAGCGTGAGCGGTCTGGGCAGGCTTCCGGTGAGGCAGGCGAGGCAGGCGCGATGGCATCGAGGCTTTTGGAGAGCATGGAGGACGTGCGGCGGGAGGTGGAGCATCTGGGCACTGTGGGGGGTCAAGGAGGGGGCACCGCCGAGGCGCGATCTGGAGGGGCACGGGCAGGCATAGGCGGGCTCAGCCAGGCGGCGTCAAGTGTCGAGGATATCTTGAATGAGTGGGATGACCTTTTGTCGCCGGGCCCGGAGAGTGGGGTCTGGACTCAGGAGCAGAGTGGGGCCTCGCCGGAGCAAGCAATGGCCTTGGCTGAGGGAGGGGTGGCCACCTTGATGGGGGCGAGCAGGCGGGTGGCCGGCCTTCTTGGGGGGGTTGATGGCATGGGGGGAACTGATGAGGATGACGGGGGAGATGTGGGGAGGTCCGCGGGTGGAGTTGACACACGCCGGGCCCCTCAGAGCCTGGGGGCCCATCCCGGCAGCGATGACCACTTACAACAGGTTGCACGGCAGCATACGGCATCTCATCAGCTGCCGTGCCCACCGGGCGAGATTGCTGGCCGTGCCGGAACTAACAGTGAGCAGCTGTCGGGAAGGCGACGACCGGGTGGTGAACTATCGGCCACCGGGCGGGCTTGGGACACGCAGGCAACTGTGGGGATGGGACCCCAAGTAGGAACAGCGCGGCGTGACAGTTACAGCGCAAGTGTGGAGCGAATTGCTCAAGTTCGCGGCCACCTCGCAAGGCAATCAGCGCAAGGGCTCCAGTCACGGGGAGTTGGTGCTGGGGGTAGAGGGCTACAAGCGCAAGTCGATGGCGGATGCGCAAGTTTGGATGAGGGCAACCCAGTTTATCATTCTCAGCCCCTTGGAACAGCGCTTGGGCATTCCGGCCGTGGCGTGGGTGGGCAAGCTCTCTTGAGATCAGGCTGTAGGGGGCAGAGGGGTGATGTGGGATGTGGGCTTGGTGGTGAAGGGGTGGCTCGATTGGCGGAGGTGAGCCGGCTCCAGAGACACAGCAGCAGTGCGCCGGCAGGACAGCCGCAGAGGGGCTCAGGTGGCCCAGTGAGGCGCAGGGAGCAGAGGGGTGGTCTTGCGCGTGGGCTTGGTGGTGGAGATATGGCTCGCGCAGCTCGGGGGGCAGGGATGAACCGGCTTCAGGCACAAGGCGGCAGTGCGCTGGCGGTGCAGATGCAGAGGGGCTCGGGTGGCTCAGCGAGGCTTAGGGGGTCCCATTCTTCACTAGTGAGCTCCGGAGAATCCGGATGAGTGTCCCGAAGTGTGTGCTGAATCCTTTGATCCCCGGCGTGGTTACATAGTGCAGTCTCCTGTGGCTACGGGGTGCCAAAGGAGTCGCAAGGATAAGCATACACACACAGCCTCCATACCATCCTCGACCACCATCACAAGATCCTTGCCAATCCCCAAAAGTGGAAAGCCCTTGCCAGTTTGTGCCAACAACCATATGCAAAAAGCCACAACCAACAAAAGAACCATGCCACTCCACAACATTCAATCTCCTGAGGCCAAACCAGATATGCTACGAACACATTGTCTGCACCGATACAAAACTGTCAGCACCATATCTCTGCCATTCCGCATCTTGCAAGTCGGCATATAACTGTCAATGTGACATCCATGCAAATCCGCTACAACACAATTGCTTACCGATTATCTATCAACAATTGCCAACGCCACCACTGCCAATCCGCAACTAACAATGAATATATGGGCAGTTCCTGAAACGCGACCGCAGCACCCTTGCCAATACAGTATCCAACCGCCACAATGTTTGTCAAGAAGTTCGACTTTTTGGCTTATGGGTTAGGGCACACCTCATATCGAATATCGTTCGCCTTATCGCTCGGGATGATTTCAGCCACAACCGCAGGGTGCCATTCCCCGTCTTCCTCCAACACGGCAAGCACTTCCATACCCACCTCCACCTATGATATTTCATCACTCAGAGAAACGTCAAAAGAAAGCAACCCTTCGTTGACTCTGCCGTTTCCTTACTAAGTGGAGGTTCCATACCGATAAAAGACACACTCACCGCGGGCTGAGTGAGTCCTCATAATCACCTGTTAGGGGTGCATCGACATAGACCTTGTCCAGGATAAACATTGCCATAGGTGTCGAGAAACATATTTAGTGCCAAAACTCCCTCATGGCTTCCCTCACGTTTCTTTGAGTGATGCTGCACTCTATGTCACTGTTTCACATCACCGCGCACGGCATTATCCACCTTCCTAACTCGCGCGTCTTTTCTGGATCTAAAATGTTATCAGCCAAGGTGTTTCAAGGTCCCCATCGGAATCGGCCAACCAAACCCTCGGGCATTCGCTGTTAGCGTGCAATCTGCTGCAATCTGACGATCGAACTCACCAACGGTATCTCATCCGCTTCGATTAACTCTTCCTCCTGGGGCACAACGCCTAACGCCTGCAGCACACCGACAGATTGACAGGCACGGCTGAGCGAACGGGTGCAAAGAGAGCTTCCTTGCTAATCGGGACCCGAATCGAAATGTCAAGCATTCTTCTGCCTGGGATATTCAAACCGCAGGACAAAATTCACGCACACAGGCAGCTTGAGGCAGACAGCGAATAGCAAGGGAGGGCGAAGGGCAACAAACACGATCCAAGGGAAGGTTAAGTCGTAGATAGATCACGACCACGAGCCTCTCAAACACTTACTTACCTGCATTTTACGGATGACTGTCACAAAAGCACTCTCCTCGTCTTCGTCGAGGGTTGACTTCAACAAGTGCAAAATTTCAGGGTCTGCCTCTGTGCCCACCGCATCACAGCGCTCGTCAACAGTGGAGACGCGCGTGCTTGCGTCCGTCTCACGTCGATCCCGCCAAACTCATCACCGTTCTGACTGGGGTCCGTGGGCCCCGCCATTCCTTGAATCAAACTCGGAAGGCAACCGGCGCGGAGCGGGGGGCTGCCAACTGCAGGATGGTCGGCGCGCAAACCTGCGAGCGCTTCTTCTAGGCAGTGCGCCCACCTGCGAAGCGCCCAACGAACGAAGCCATTTCACATGGGAGGCCCAAAATATCCGAGTCCGCAGCACTACATATGGACCACAAGATAGCACATATGCAAGTTACCCCCACACGCACCTGGCAATTTCTTTTGAAAGATTGAGCAGAACCGTACCACTGGGGCGGCTGCGTCGAGGGGACATCCGATGCCTGGCTTACGTAATCCAAGAAAGCCGCAACCGCGTACGTTTCGAGACCCTGGTCGAGGTGCACCCCGAGTGTCGGCAGCTCGCGGAATACTTGCTGCACGGCTTGCTCCACGCTGCACAGCGCCAAGCGAAGGGGGAATCTCACTTGCCACTTCTTAAATGTTCGCAAAACGCCCACTTCACGTCTTACTTCACGCTGCGCAGGGCCATAGAACGAGCTGATTTCTCAACTACCTTCGATGCTATAACTTGTAAGGGCTCTTAAATAATTTTGTAACGCAAGAGCCGGCAGCGGGATCGGAGTGTCTAAGGTAATGCCGCGCAATTACCAGGCATCTACACACACACACAAATACACACGCACGCACGCGAGTACACACACACACACACACTCATGCACTCAGGCAGGTAGCAGCGTATGCTCAAGCGGGGTCTTACCTGATAACATCATTCTTGTTGCTGCTAGTGCTACTTGATTTATTCGGAGAAACCGTTTTTTGCGAGGATGTTTGCCCATACGGTCTGTCGAGAGGTCCCTATATGGTGCGTTCACTAATTTTCTTGGTGGTTTCAAAGTCAGCTTGCGCTTCTAAGTTGAAGAAACTATGGCGCACTGCAAATACAAAAGTAGTTCTGTCGCGTGCTTTGTTCTGCGAGGGCTGGTGTTAACTGCGTAACTACTTTACCGTTTAACAGTGGGGAGTGCAGTGACACAGTAGAGCGTCGAGCTGTCGACTATGCGTTATTTCTGCATGCGGTAAGCAAGTTCAACCATAGCGATCGTCTGGTAGAAACAGACACACACACAGATACACGTGTCGTTCAGCGACCTCAACCGAACGTAACACAAGAACGTCACGCTGACGCTCGAATAGACCCAACAGGCTGAGGCTCCCCCCACGCCATCGCCAGCCTCGAGCCTGGCCTATCCATATGCAGCTCCACACGCCATATATGGCGTGTAGGTCCCCCCTTGCGCTTTTCGGGCGGTGGAAGGCGCGTATGGACAAGGCAGAGTAAGACACGTTAGGGGGAGCTTAAATACCCCCAAAGGAAGAATTTTTGGTGGTGGGGTCGGGGTGTAACACGCGCAATTTGAGTTATACGAATGGATGCAATGGGGCCGATAAAAAATGTCATCAACACATAGTAGGGTCAATGCAAGCTACCTTAGAGCGAGTGGGATTAACGGGATGGGGTCATGGGTGGTAATATACATCCATAAGGGTGTGTTTGAGTTTGTATTAACGCCATGGGTCGGTTGGCATCGAACTCCTGCTGTGGAGGTGGGGTGGCCTGAGGGGTTGGCCACAGGGGGGTGTGGGATTTAAGGCTGAGCGCTGAGTGGGAGGGTGGCGTGGGGCGGTTGGGTTAGGGATGAGCGGGAATGGCGGGATGGGGTCGTGGGTCACGAGCTCATCTGTCGGGCTGTCGCTGACTCGCTCGCTGTGATGTTGTCGCTCGGTCAGATCGGACATCGGTCAAATCCTGAAAATGATTTTATAAAAATGGTAGCGTACTGTCCCATTTTACAGCTGTCCAGGTAGCTTAGAAAGGCAGAAAAGGAAAGGCAAAGGGTTTAGGCTAGCAGCAGTTGCAGATAGTTTAGGAGCATATGGAAAATGTTTTCGTTCGTAAATATTTATCATGTGCTTCTAAACTCGGATATATACTGAACGCGCTGACGGGGAGGGCAATTGGCACGCATCTTTGAACCTTCCGAGTTTCAAAGATGCGTTTTATATTTTGGGTGCGTGTAGAGGGGGAGCAGGGGTAATTAAACTCGATGACACGAAGGTCCCGCCAGAGAATCTTCTCTGGACGCACTGCTCCCTTTCAGAAAAGACGGAAAAGAACCCTTCTGCCAGGTTAAAAAGCTTCTGACAAAGTTTGACCACAAGCAATGCATAATTGAGTACACAATGACTGCTCGAGCCTGTGAGCGGAAATTCAGGGCTTGCAAAGTGGCCCTCGTGTCTTCAGTGAGAGCGGTCAACTGTTATCAACCGAACCCGAACGAACTCAGAATTCCTTGTCACCAAAAGCTTTCTTAAAAGGGGTAATCTTCGATGTCATCAAAGCATCTGTACCTCACTAGTCGGGGACATAATTTTGCCAACTATCCTAATAATATTAACGAATATTAGCTTTTCCAAAAAATGCTCATCTGGAAACTGTGCAACTGTGTCCCATTTGCGCAACTACCTCTTATATGCGCCTACACAGGGCGCCGAAAGCTCAGCAGTGCATGTGTAGACACATATATACTTTCGAGTCTTGAAAATGAAAAAAATGCACGCCCGCCGCATCACGGTTGCCACGTATGACAACTTCGTGCGTGGGGATCACCCCTCTTTCCGGTTCCGTTTTCGCGCGAACGAACAATCATTTTGGCATCGAGAACCGATTCCTAGATGGCAACCTACCTGCTGTCATGGGTGCCATGTGTTTGGCTCATTCTGATTGGGTATTTATGGCTGGTGGCACTCATGCGAAAGGCGCACACTCTTGAAGGATTCGTAAAGACTATTAAACTACCTGCGATACGCATTTCCCCCTCTACGCCTCCATTTGCTGCTCCCACAATCAACAACCACCACAGCCTGGAAACTCTGCTGGGGTGCTCGCTGATCACAGGACGTTCCTCAAGCAAGAACAACTCGTGCCAGCGGGATATCATCTGTGAATGTTCTAAATGCTAACTCGAAATGGAACACAATATTATCTGCCAGTCAGGAAATAAGTCACAATGTTTAAAATGATCGAAACTGATGAAGCACTGTTCACCGCTTTGTAAACAACTACTGTGTGTGATAACTTGCTCAGCACTACTCCTTTACGCATGAAACCGGCCTGCGACCCAAAAAATGACCATCTATTTATCGCTACCCAGCTCAATGCCACTTTCATCCTGAAGAGTTTGGAGGCCATGCTTCAACTGTTTCCATATCTGATTGCAGCCTTGCAAGTCTCATCGAACGCGAGAAGAACCTCAAATCCTCCTTTGTATCTGTTTTCCCAACCATCTCTTTGCAAAGGATTGTAAGGTATTTGCCTTCGACACTTTGCCCATTTTTCACTAACAAGTGTCCCAACGGTGCGAGACTTGCCTCTTTGAATATGTTTGCGTATTTGTAGTTCATTTTTGCACCGTGAAGCTCGCTTTGATTTTTACAGAGCCCCTCCTGGTATTTCATCAGCGACTCAAACAAGGCCCCCATCTGTCCAAGCTCATCTTGTGTTGCGTCAACCATCCAATCGTAAATGAATGGGAAGTCGTTGAATAGCTTGTCATAAAATCTGGGTCGTAGCCTTGTACTATGTAGATCAATCTTTTCACGCGACGAGCTGCTTTGCAGAATGTACAAGGTTTGGGCAAGCTCGTACAATACAGGCAGACTTGCTTCATTTGTTTCTCGAGAAGTCCAAGCCTGTCAATGCGACGTATTTCATTGCGTCAGTGCGCGGAAGTAACGATGATCACTGCTCAACAACAAGGGTGTAGTTTCATGACCGGCATTCAAGAGCTCGCAACAGGGCTGATCCACATCATCGTATGTATTATGTCTGCTGAATCGTCATTAGATATTTCTTGCAAGACAGCACTGGCATATACCACTCCAGACCTGACTCGATCATGCATGTGTTACAGCACCAGCGCGCGAGCTGATTTTGGCACAAGCGCGTCACCCCAAGCCACACCCCGTAAGCCACACCCCAACACCCCCCAAGCCATATCTTGACATCCCTTAAGCCATACCCCAACACCCCCAAGCCATAACTTGACACCCCCAAGCCACACCCAACACCCCCAAGCCATATCTTGACATCCATTAAGCCATACCCCAACACCCCCAAGCCATAACTTGACACCCCCAAGCCACACCCCAACACCCCCAAGCCATACCTCAAACCCCCAAGCCATACCCCGACAAACCCAACAACCAACCCGCAGCAGCCAATAGTGCACCCATGCCAATTGACGTTGGCACAGGCTTGCTCATACCAAAAGGAATGGCTGGCATATGCCAGTGGCGCGCTGGTGCCGTAACCCATACATTGAAATCCCAGATTAGAGCAAATAAAAAAAATTACATTGCATATTGCATGCGGCGTGCCAGGTTAACACGGGCAACACCACCCGTGGTGCCAAACAGAAACAACAAATAAGCATGCAATGTTGCTGGGAAATTGCCATCACAAAATTCCAAGAGGGAGGGCAGAAGCAGGCACCAACGGCATGCTCTGCCCATGTAACAGATCATCATGAAACACCTGATTCTCAACCGACTTATCAAGGCAGTGTCAAGCATGGCGGCCCTCCATTATCTTCACACAGACAGGGCTTCTCCGGCACTATGAGCCATTGACCACATACACGCCCCTGGTGGTGATGGCATTAGAGCCCCCCAACCTCCCAGGCACAACACTTGCCGATGAGGAAATAGCAGCTTTGACGATGCATCGGTATGGGTGGAGCAGTGTAATAGAGGCGAGTGGAGGGGGTAGGGGCAGTGTGACGGGGTGTCACGATTGGGAGATTTTGCGCACTTGCAGTATTTGTGGATTCATGATAGAAAGCAAGTCCTTGCACATCTCTGCTTTAGAGCTTAGCTTGTCGAACGGATGGAGATTCGCCTTGGAAGACAAGTCATGAACTAGTTCCACGATGGGCTGAAACACTGAAAATCTGGACCGACGCGCCGCATGCTCTGCTTCGTCATCCTTGTCCCGGCTGCTCAGGTACACAACACATGCATTTATGATGTCATGCGGCTTTTCCTCTTTTTCCTGACACTCTCGAAGTGCGTGGAAAACCCCAAGTTTGTCAAATAGGAACTGCTGCAGGATGCTGTCGACCACATGTAGTGGCAGCTGGCGCTTGTCCGGGGCCAACTGCAGCAAATAGTGAAGCATGAAAGCGACGACTTCCTTCGCCAACTTCGGTGGCATCCCGGCGTGCCACACGGGCTCCAGCTCCTCCAGAGAGATCGTGGCATTGCTGTTCGAGTCATTCGCGGCGCACAGGCTCTTGATACTGAGCAGCGCGTTCTTGAAGAGCATGTCCATATAATCCACAGCCACGCTTCCCATCAGACTCTCAATCTCGATCTCAGCTGCAATTGACGCTGAAGAATCCGGCTCTTCCTGAACGCCTGCACTCCTTGGATCGTCGCCGAGGTCCCGAATGCTTGCCGCGAGGTGGAACATTTGGCGGGCATGCCACGTTTTGAACGCCGGATGCAAGCCATCGTCAAGAGATTGCAGCACCGCTTGAAACTCCTGAAATGACATGCAAATGCGTTTCTGCCCCTCGCCCGCTTTACTCCGGAGACCGTCCAAATGTGCCACAGTCACACAGTGGCGCGCGTCATACTTCTTGATCGCTACATCGAACGCCGCGGAGAAAGCCTGTTTGAGAGGCCACCCTCCGCCCCCCCCGCCCACCAAACACACAAGGCTTCTTCATCTAACCACAGCATCAGCTGAGAGGTCTCACAGGCGCATACAGCAATCTCGGACCGAGGTTCATGGCGAGTGGCCTTCCTCCACTTGGATTGATGCTGGCTTGGGTCTCTTAGAAGCTCGGCAAGTCGGCCGCGATACACTCGTAAATGCTTTGATCACCCACATCTTCCAATTTATATTCTTAAAAGTTTGATGCAGAACTGACCTCGCATCAATGAGCGCTTGGCATGTACGCCAAGGCCGGCTCACCTGGACTGATTTGAAGGACATCGCCAGAACAAGGACTTCGCGGCCGCAGATGGCAAAAGCAAAGGCCATTTGCAGACCAATGACTATGAACATGAGCAAGACCCAAACGGTGGTGTACACGCCGTGGTGGTCATCGATGGCATCCAAGTCCTTGGTATAAAATATCATGCCGGAGATGACAATGAAGATGAGGCTGAGCAAGTTCATGCTCTCCATGAGGTCGAGAGAGGTGTCGATGAAGGGCCTCGCGAAGAAGTGAGAGACAGTCGCGATGATGAGCACAATAATTGTCAGAAGGGATTGAAGGGCAGGATACCTGCAATCATCCGGACCGTCCATCTTAACTCAGATGCCGGCAGAGCAGCAGATGTGCAGCTGCGTGCGCAGATGCTCAAAGGCTCGAGGTTAGATGCTCTCAGCGCGCATTCATCTCTCACCGCCCTAGCGGAGGGGTCCACGAAATATCAAGAGCTGCTAACGCACAGAGCGCCTTTGAGACGAAATTCCAAAAAAGTTGTCTGAAGTAGACATTGCTTGGACGGCTCAACCTGCTTGGTCATTTCCTCAGTGTTGACAAACTGTTGGTTGCCCGTGCATGCTGCGTTTCGATTAAACATGTCACCGGTCATCAGCGACGTGTGGGAAAGACCGATAGAGGTATGGTGCAACGGCTGACTTGGACACAATTTGAGCACAACTGGCAACATGCTGCGCAGGGGGAAGGCATGAGGTCGTAGTACCTCTGGAGAAACACCAGGGTGGCAGCGCAGGAGAGCAACCGCAACAGTATCATAACGATCCAGTACACCCACTCGCGTTCGTACATCTCATACATCCATCCATATGTCGTCTTGAAAGACGCATCCATCAGCGCGTTCTTCTTATACCCGCTGAAAAGAATGGAAAAGTACACAGCAGGCACCCCTAGGACGTAGACAAAGAACATGGCGACTGAAGTGACCAGAATGGGTATGTGCATGCCTGTCCAGCACTGAATCTCCGGGGCCTGCATCATGTACTGCGCATTGTTACCGTACTCGTAGCACATCCAAGGCTCAAAGCACTTGTTGCACAGGCTTTGATACACAATCTCCTGCCAAGCACATCCAAGGCTCACAACAACCCGCACACATATCTGGATGATTCGATCAGGAGCAGGAATGTAGGATCCACACACTGAGTGGCGTGAGGCCATCCGATGCCAACCTACCAACAGCCTATTGGTTACGAAAACATACTACAAGAGCAGGGAGGGGCCATGCCAAAGTACCCCCGCGCATACACTGAAAATACAACAACATGCACGCGCCTCTCACACTAAATAGCAACAGGCACGCTGACCCAGGCCGACCCACCACCATCCCTGTGGATGACAGAAGCGTGCAGGAGCAGGACGTAACATATTACCACATACACACTGCAGCAGTGCGCCGGCAGGACAGCCGCAGAGGGGCTCAGGTGGCCCAGTGAGGCTCAGGGAGCAGAGAGGTGGTCTTGCGCGTGGGCTTGGTGGTGGAGATATGGCTCGCGCAGCTCGGGGGGCAGGGATGAACCGGCTTCAGGCACAAGGCGGCAGTGCGCTGGCGGTGCAGATGCAGAGGGGCTCGGGTGGCTCAGCGAGGCTTAGGGGGTCCCATTCTTCACTAGTGAGCTCCGGAGAATCCGGATGAGTGTCCCGAAGTGTGTGCTGAATCCTTTGATCCCCGGCGTGGGTACATAGTGCAGTCTCCTGTGGCTTCGGGGTGCCAAAGAAGTCGCAAGGATAAGCATACACACACTGCAAACCAGGGCATGAATGCCAGCGCGGCCCGAAGGCACAAATCGTTGTAGGTCAAACATGTGCATCACACACTGAATGGAACGAGATGTGCCAACCGAAGCCGACCCACCACTACCCCAGTCAAAAAGATAAGCATGCAGGAACTTTACAGCTGGACATCAGAACAGGGCGGGGCATTGCCGAGATATCAAAAATACACACACTGTTAGAAAAACAGCATGGATGACAGCAGGGCCCGTAGGCATGAATCAGTGCTAGATACGCCACATCGGGTCATGGAGTAAGCGGGCTTTGGCAACGCGCCCCCAAGCGGCTCAGTAAACGTGCACAGCAAGTGCTGCCGGCGTGGATGATGAAGGGAAGCAGGAAACGAATGCGGGCAGCAAGGAGGTGCTCCCTGCATAAATCAAGGAGGTCCAAAGGCGGCTAAGCCAGCGCGGAGCAGCTGGGAGCTCCTCCAGCGCAGCACTGCATACCGCCAATCGACAGTAACCAGGATCTAAGGCACTGGTTGCTATACACGGTACCGCGCACGCCCACGACTGGCCGGCTGTACATGCAAATGCATCAAAGTTTAAGGCCTTTAGTTGATGCGTGTGTACCTAAGCTAGATCGCGATTTTGACAGCTTGATCGAATGCTTTGGCATCAAGTAGTGCTGTTGACCGACTCGGTGCCCGGCATGCGGGTACATCGCTACTGCTATGTCGCTACACGCCCCCGTAAAACTCGAGTACATATCATTAAATGAGGATGAGGAGCCAAATGTGGGTAATTTCATACTGTTTCTAAAAGGTACGAAGTTCGAAATGGAATTTTAATGCGCGAAGAATGGCCGATCCCTCGTGCGCAGATGCCTTCACGTGATCAGGGGGTGCGAGGTGCGGCCAAGATCAGCTCCCCAACACCCTTGCGGGGGATAAAATAAGCATGCGAGAGCGGGGCGGGGCTGTGACAAGGTATCCCCCACGCACAGAAAAGACGACAGCACGCATGCACGTCTCAAGTATAGGCGGTCGCATGCTGACACCCGGGATCCACACATCCACATCATGTGGCCACAAGATCAATGCACAAAATCAAGGAGATCTAGGGAGTGAATGTTGCAAGGGCGTTTCACCAAGAATCCAAGCACCGAGGATGTCCGGAGGCGCCACTCGTGTGACAGCTGCTGGGTGGCCTGCATGCTCCCTAGCCCTCGATAATGGTAGATGTAGAGCCACTTGCCAGCGTATATGGCCAGGTTACCCAGGAGCACAGTTGGAGGGAGGAGGAACTGCATGAAGAAGGTCCACGCATATCCATAGCTTGGAGCAATACATTCGAGACCCATCACATCTAGATCGAAGTTGACTACCTGCAGGCGGGGGGAGTTGTCCCAAAAAGTTTGAATTGCAGAAATCCCAAGAAAAGGAAAAAAGAGCACTGCGAAAAACATTCTCAATGTTTCGCACAAATCCCTTCAAACCGCAATTGACCGATAAAAGAGTGCCGACCTCGTTTCAAGTAGATCCAAAAGTTCACCTACACTTTCAGGCTATTTCAGGTGCCCCTTGAACATCGTCCCCATCCCCCACCATCGAGGTCTTTCATCCGCCATCCCCTCCGGACTTGCGTGCTTTGGCTTGCAACTCAACATATTTGGTCAAAATTCCACACGAGGATAAAGAATCTCGGCAGCAATAGTTGAGAATTTCGATATTAGGTTTCTGCAGGTTTGCGATGCTCGCGGACGAATGCCAAACAGCCAAATCTGAGATTCATATCGCCACAATTAGCAGCACGATGTTTGGTGAATCTTCGCCATGGTCGCTGTTGCTACTACAACTAATGCGACCACATGATATGCGAATCTGACATGGATTTGGTACAAACCCTGGAGAGGTACTACTGCTAGCAAAGCGCAGAAAGAGGTTCACGGAGGACTTGTGATGAAGCACCGTGAGTATGTATGCCCAAGATTGAACGGAACTGGGCCAATCCATGTTATATTCAAAGAGCATCGAAGAAATTTGGAGATACAGCAATAGCTGATTCAGCGAGGCGAAGCTTCCGCCCATGTAAACCCCGAGGAACACCCAAGCGAGCACCACGAGCATCATCATCGCCATCGTGAAAAAAAGCTTGTTCAATTTTCCGTCTGGGCACTCGTAGCAGTATCCGGAGATGGAGAAGTGGTCAGTGGCGCAAGAGGCACACAGCCGGCCTGCGTAGGCTTGCCGCCCTTCGACCTTGCAGTGGGTGTTCGTGATGGTTTCATTGAACAGCACGGTATATGCGTCCTCCAACGTCGTACCTTGATCAGATAAATCCCCGAGGACGATGCGCACGTGCTCTAAGCTGAGCCCGATTGCGCCTTCACATCGATCCTGTGGCCCAGGGACAACCACACACTTCGCCATAAACCGCAGTTGTGTGTGACAGCAAGATGCTGCGGGTTCTTGCGTAACCGCGAGCCAAATATTTGCACACAATCCATCAAGGCCCTTTCCTCTGGTACAAACAACGCTCTCGCTCCATGCTCCTTATCATCATTGACTCTTCCATGGTCCCAGAAAACGGGCCAGATTACCGATGCGAGCGCATGTATACTGAGCCTTGCGCCAGTTCAGACCATTGACACCCTGTTGTGGCTATATGACCCGTCCCATGTCCCAAGAAATGCGATCCAGAGTGTGCTTGCGTGTGTGAATGCGAATTTTGCAGCTGAAAAACTGCTATCGGTACTACCCGTTTTTAACCAATATCAGCAGGCAGAGTGTCGGTGATGCCGGTAGCCGTGGGCCCTGGTTGCTCTCAGCTGTGAATCGAGTACTGCAGTGCCATGTTTGGCGTGGGGGGTCGATGGTATGCCGGCCATCAACACTGCCTGTGAGTTCCTCGGGACCAACATGGTGCCTGCAGGCATCTTGCCCTGGCTCATGGGGGCATGTACGTCGTGAAGCCTTGTGGTGGGTTGCCCCCGACAGCATGCGGGCATGTAACTTCAAAGGCTGACAGGTAGAGTGGCACTTGATTCTACAGTTTCCTATGTTCTCACACGGAAGGTGGCGGATGCTGAGAGATTTGGGTATCCGTGAACGGGTCACGGGTCGGACTCGGACCCGTTGTTGGAAACTAAATCGCTGTGTGTAACACAGGAAAATACGGGGGTATAGGAGTTCCCTCATGTGAGTGCGCATATATATATATATCTCGGAAGTATACATATAGACGTGTATGAGGTTTGCGTCGCATTTCAGGTCGTCTCTCCAGGGGCAGGCTGCTTCGGCCGCTGCTCAAGCCGTTTTGGGTACGTAGGCCTGGTGCCAAGCTTTGCGTGCGAACAGCGCAATTGTTGCTGCTGAGGGCGATGCCCTTGCACTGAGCTTTGTAGCCGGACTATAAGAATGCGTTCAATAAGATGCAAATGCGGAAATTTTTCAGGTGAATTACAAGTTCTTCATCGAGCTGCCGAACTTGATTTTGAGGGGCGGCTTATCCCACCATTGTCCTGCCACTTGCTCAGGCGCACTCAGTCATTAACATCATGCTGATACAAATGGGACATCTATATGATGTGAATCCACTTTCGTATAACAGGTGGTTATTGATGTTGTCACAACTTGGCGATTTAGGGAAAGCTGGCGAAGGCAGCCAGGTGTCTGGACCAAAGAATTTTCGCTCCCTTGGGGCTAGAGACATCGGAGAGGTAGCCCCGCTTGTGCTTGAGCGAGGAGGCTGTGCGCTGTGGACGAAGGCGGAGTGCCGAGGGATGCCAGTGGCCTCGCGCCCTGGTTACTCCCAGCTGTGAATCCAGCACCGCAGTGCCATCTTTGGTGCAATCTTTCAATCAAAACCTAATAACCCTAAACCCTCAAACCCTAAATAATGAGGAGGTGTCCGCAGCTCAATATGAGGAAGAGTGTAAATTCAAGCCGTCAGGGGCATGTGAGGCATTCCAGAATGATATAGCATTCAAACAAGGGATAGGGTAGGGTTAGTGCACTAGTTTTTTGGATGACCACACCGCTACATTTGAGAAAAAAGAGAGGAGGAAACGACGTCTTTCCCTGAAATTGGTTCTTCACAGTGAGATAGGTGTGAATGCTATTCAACACAGTTGCAGTCAACTTTTCTGTCTTGCACCAGTTAAGAAATGGGGCATGCGTGTATGATTGCACCGATTATGGCCATGCGTGTCACTGTGGACGTATGTACATCTCTAGGATCCAACGTTACAAACGCAGGGCCACCCAACCACTTTTTGTGTCCTCACTTCAAGCCGATTTATTCCATGGTCGACTGCAAGTGTGAACTTGCATCTGTGCCCTCCCAAATGACCATTGCCAAGTTCATATTCAGATTGGTGTTCCTCCCCCACCTTTCTCCAGACGACTGCCCAGCCATATTCACTTTGGTTATCCTTCCCCGCTGTTTTCCAGACCACCAAAAGATGAAATATCCTGGCCCAAGTCAGGTTGGGTTGTCCTCCACTTAATCAGAAGTTTAGGGGCAGAGTGCACAATCTGCCTCAACTCTGTCCACCAATCTCTAGATAAAGGCCCACAAACCTTCCCACCCATTTCAAGAATAAGGCAGCCTGTATATTGACTATCTTGTTGTGCGCTTGCGGGGGATACTCAAACTTTGCAGTGACTTTGAAATCTAAAATCCCTTTTAATTTGCCAAATCATCTCTCGATCAGGGCATCCTGTTAAAATACCTATTTTTGAGCTTGAGAGGGCGAAGTTTGATGCACTGGTACCTCAAAATAACACGTTACCCACAAGGGTTGCCGTAATACGTTGGAACCAAAATCCTTTTGGGAAGACATCTCCGTGAAGCGCTTGAAACATGCGCACCATGCTTGAATTGAGTGCGCCTCAATCCAAAAGTGGGAAAATTGAGATAATTGAGCCACACTTGGATCATGAGAATTGTAGATATCCTGTCCACCAAAATGTCCCGGGGCACTGCGAGCGTGGTGAGAGTAGAGCGGGCGCACCTCAGTGCCACATGGGATCATTTCGTGCTCAAACGAGGGCTCCTCAGAGCGATAGTAACCAAACGATGGAAAGGGATATGGCACAGCCCCTCCAAGACAAGAACAAAAGCTGTCGTAGTTGATCACAGCTCCGCTGCTTTCACGAAGCCTGCCAAGGCCATCTTCAATTGTGGCAAAAGAGCTCTTGGGACAAGCGCAGCACACGCCACCTATAGGACATATTGTTGCCTTCTCTCCCGGATTGCCGTAATACCCTTCTTTTGGGAGGCATTGTTCGATGGAGACATAGAGCGGGTCTGGAGACGTGTAATTAAGAAGCGACTGCATGTAGCTCGCGTAGATGCTATTGTCGGTATTGAGCGCGTCTGGAGACGTGTAATTAAAAAGCGACTGCATGTAGCTCGCGTAGATGCTATTGTCGGTGTTTCTAGGACATGAAATGCACTCTGAAAGCCCCTCTGTACCACAAAGTACCCCCAAGCACTCAGGAACCGCTCACTATCTCAGAATCAAGAGAGAAAAGGGTGTGTAACAGGAGGTTATACGCTGCCAAAGAATGAAGCATATTGCCTGACAAAATAAGGTGGTTCAAATATTCCTCCCGGGCTCATTCAATCTTCCCATTTACGATTGATTTTCTGAATTTTCGCCATACTCTCTGCAGCGGAGGTGTTTTACACTTTCAGGCAGTACGGTGTCCCAGAGACATACTTACAGCCTCACTTTGGTCTTCAAACTTGAAACTGGAGCCGGGTGGACAGGAATTATTATAATTATAACACTCCAAATATGTGTGTGACAAGAACATTGGTTTCGGGGAGCCTCACCTTGGTCACTGTAGGTAGAAGCCTTGCACTCAGAGCAAAAACCTCGCCCACTGGCATCTGCATAGTGACCAACAAGGCAAGCCGTACAAGCGGTTGCCACGTTATCACCCGTGTCAAAAAAAAAACTTCCTGGTTCACAGGCTCTGCAAAAGTCCTGCCCTTCCACTGGCTGGTAGTGGCCGTTTGCGCACGGTTTGCAGTCGTACGGCTCTTTGTACATATAGTATCCTGGCTTGCACTGGGAAATCCCAAAGCACACATACAGTAGAATCCTCAATTTGTGACGTTTTGGAAACTCATTTTCTTTAGACTGTCTAGCTTCAGGTCAACTCTTCGTGCAGCAATTGCGCGGCTTCTGATCTAGAGCTGGTGTGGTAATAGTGCCTGTTGGCAGCAATCCTCTTGTTTCGGAGTTCACACGAATATGAAAGACGAAGCCATGCATATGACTGCCGCTCATGGAACGCTTCCCCTACGCAACACTTGATATCAATGTGTAGGACGTCTATAGGAAATTCTAAGGAAATTCAAGGTATATATTTAAGGCACTTAAGGTATCTACATATGCAGAGCAACGAACTACGACTTAATGTTAACTAGACGTCCACATTCCACCATAGATCACATATGCTAACCGAACAACTCAGTTTCCTTGTAGGGCAACGGCAGCTAGCTTCCGTCTAACACTCGGACGCATTTTTTCGGGGGAAATTCCGCCTAGAAACAAGGTCAGGAAACAGTCTTGCTGAACAGGGCATTGGAATCCGAGACTATGTTTTAACGAAGTCGCAAACTGAAGTTTACAAAGGAAGGAAAGGACACAATGGACAACTCACAACTCACCAGACATCGCTTACCATCGTCAGAGAGACGATGCTTCTGACGGCAAGAGGCCATTTCCTCCCGTGTCTTTCGGTCGATACTTTCGTCGAATGTTTCTGGTTCGCTTACGTTGACATCTTGAAGACGTCTCACGGCGTCGTGTTTCACGCTGACACCATCCTTGACTTCGAAAACCGTTACATGCACGGTGACGGCCCACAGGCCGGGTCCAAGTTCAACAAAGGAGGAGACATTTGTAGTGCCCGAGCCATCTTCTGAGAACCTGGATGGGTTTAGTTGCTGCACTGGTGCGTGGGAGACGACGTTTGAGATTGGGTCCAGACCCGAAGTGCACTGCTCGATGACCACTGACCGACAGGCAAGTACTTTCACATAGTTACATGCATATCCGTCACCGTGTGTCCCGTCGATGTCGAGGTCCCAGCGCGTTGGGTATGATACACTTGCGGTGATATTCAATCCCGCTTTAGCTTCTTCAGCTGCTGTACTGACGGCCTCCCAGTGTACTGCGAAGCCGTCTTCGCACCCTTCCGTGGCGAACGTGTCGTCTCTCCAACACTCTTGGAAGGACGGACTTCCCTGGAAAGCGTTGCAAAAAAGTGAACTTATCGAGGCGATGTTTCAGTTACATGTAAGATGTGCGTCATCGATATTCATTCATTACAATACAAGAAAGAGAGATAGAAAGGAGTGTGTGTGTGAGCGAGTGCCGCGTGATTGAGCGAGTGGACCGCACCAGCAAATACCCAAAATTGGAGGAGAGAAGGCTCGTCGTGTATACGAAAAACATGATTCCCGCTATACTCATTTTCACGGCAATTCTGATATACTTATAAACGAAATCCTCCTTGTTCAATTAGTCCAGCATCGTATGTCGAAATTAAGCTCTTCAAGCCCTGACTGTATACAAATTAAAATATCGCATGGGAAAACGTCAAGCGAAGGTTCCGTATTTAATAGCCTTCTCGCCTTCTCGCTCCTCCGTGAGTTTAAAAAATATATAAGTTCAACCCTTCATATCGTTCACCCGCGCTGCCTTGAGAATCTCGGTCTATCGTATGGATACTATCTCCCCTTGTAGTTCAGTGGACACCTCGAGATCACAGATCTACCCAAACACATACGATGATGATAAGTTCAAAGTTGAAAGTTCCTCTCCCTCTCGTCTGTTTTATTTTTGAGAGGGGTCACGATTGCGACACCTATGACCTAATCACCCGGTGCGGTGTTTCAGCAACCTCCTCTGTGTCAGGCCCGTCGTTAGGCTGATTCTATGGTTTGGTGTCAGGTTACCCGACTGTAGTCGGCGTCGGCAGTTTTTTTATCGCAGCAAGCTGATTGGCTCGGACGACCGTAGGTCGACGGAAAGTCGACGCCGACTCTTGCATGTCACGCCCATGTCAGGCCTTCTATAACTTGCGTCGACCCAAAACTGAAGTTATAGAAGGCCTGACATCTCGTGACATGAAGCATCTTTCGTCGACTTTCGGTCAGACCTTGCTCTGTGCATCCTTCGATCTAATGGAGGCCCGATTTTTTTGACGGCTTTCGAGAGAGACGACTCTCTGCCGACTAAATCTACGTGCCACGTCGGAGAAACTACTCTCGCCTTTTCTGTTTTTCAGCCTGATGTTGCGTCCCAGGCACCGCTTTCAAAGAAATAACTTGATATTTCTGCTACGGTGAGCCTATGATTATGATATTATTCCGAAGTTATAAGACCTATAACTTCGTAATGATACTTTTCATTGTGTTTTCCGTAGTGAACTTTTTTATTGGACATGATGAGCGCGTGCGTAAAGATCCCCGCACGTTTTCATCATTGTACCGCTATAAACGGGACAAATGGAACAAACGTTTTGCAGTCTCAAACTTATGAGTGTTCGAACAGCGTGCAACTCTCTCCAACACTTTATAAGTATGTAATGAAGTTAGTTTCAGTCGCTGTCTTGAGCATCCGCAGAAACGCAGATGCCCAAAACGCGTTTGAAGTCCGCAATGCGAACCCCTTCGCGGCTTGCTCACATCCGCGAATACGGATGGAATAACGCCAAACGCGCTATCACGCAACGTTGACTTAAGTTAACTTTGCGTGAAAACTTGGCGGAGACTCATCTCTGTACATCTCGCTACGCAATCATTTAGTACCGCAAGGGTACTCACTCCCGGCGAGCATCCTAAAACGCGAAGTACGGCTTCTTTCGCTACGTTTCGAGTGTCAAACGACGCACATATATCACAGTGAATACATGTTTAAAATGTTGTGATACATGTTGCGAAATTTGCAAAGTAATTGCCAAAATTCATGTGCGGACAGCAGCCCGACGCATGTTTCAAAGGGTCTTCCGGGTCAACGCTCAACGGTAGGATAGTAGGCTTACCACACCGGTCAGATGAAAAATCGCACGGTCTTTCCGATTTCTGATGTGGAGGAATATTTCCTACGATTGGGAATCTACGTCATGTCGGGGAGGGCTTAATGGAAAAAGTTCATTCTATAAACTGGTGACAGTCGCCGACGCCGACGCCGCGCCGACGCCGACGCACCGTGACGTGACGTGACACCAATCCATAGAATCGGACATTATGGGTCCTGGTTTGGGAACTTTGTCGCGATGTCGGCATGTCGTCGTGTCGTGTCGGATGTCGCTGTCGCGTGACCAGGACTAACGATGAAATTTTTGGGGAAAACCGACATCGCGACCGACATTCACCGTCTACGTGGCGTCCATCGTGTGACGTGTCATCGTTAGCAATTGATTCCCGTTTAAACACAAGGTCAACATCAGGCGGCTTGTTTTCTGAAGGCAAGGGGATTGCGTGGCAGGTGTTTTTTTTTTTCGCTGAATTGACGGGAAGTGTATTTCGTATTTTCAGCCGCCAGTTTCAGCTTCGGGTAAGTCGCTGGCATCCGGTCCACTACGATGCCTTTAGATATCAAAGCTGTAATGAAGGGCTCGACTGTTCTTTGGAACAAGATCGCGGTCCCTTATGATAGTGCCATGACTTGCCCTAGTGCGTGGCCAACTATTCGCAAGCAAGGAGTAGTATCGATATTCAATATTTTCGATAGTATCGATTAATCGAAATATTGTTATTTATTGATAGGAAATTCATAGATATCGAAATATCGAATATTGGTTGATCTCGGCGACCAGTTATTTGGTATTGATCGATGCATGCGCACGAAGCCCCGCGAACTATCGATATTGATCGATGACACTCGAACACCTATTGAAATCGATCAATGAACTCCTAGCACAAACATATTATTGGTTATCAATACGTCATCGATTAATCGATCTTCGACCAAGCACGCACTGCACCATCATTGGCAGGTTGGCACCAATGATACGGCTGTAGATAAAAGCGCCGTGGATATATTATCAATATACAAAAGAAACACTTGCAAAGTTGGACAGCGATGCGAGTGTACGGATGAGCGGGTTTGTGAGTGCAGTCTCTGTAAGAAGATCTGCTGAAGCACAACGCTTCCTCACTTTTATACCTACGTCACCCATCATCTTAGATGGTACCGCCATTGGGTTGTGAACCCGAGACGTAGGTTGAACGACCAGCATGGTAGTAACGACTAGTTCGTTCATGCTGCACATGCGAGTTCTGCGCATGCTGAAAGCTAAAGATGGTTCTTGGTTTGTTTCCAAGATGTATCTTTGCTTTGCCATCTTCGAGTTCAATCATACGAACTCTCGATGACAGGGATGCCTGATGATATGACATAATCATCTGGCGACATGTACAATCATCGTCGACCGTACTGACGACTGTCATAAATGTATGACGCGACTCGACCTGTACAGTCATGATCGACCATACTGTCGACTGTCATAATAATATATGACATGACCGACTGTCATAATAATATATGACATGACATGACATGGTATGACATGTATGACATGTATGACACGTATGACATGTATGACACATATGTCATCGGTCATAACCCTGACAGATCTCCCCTCTTAAGAGAGTTGTGACCTCACAACGGGCATACCTTTGTATATGTCTTTGATGTCTTTGTTGTTGTCGCTTCTTGCTGGTACCAGTCTTCTTACACCGATTTGAGGCGTCCCTCATGGTGTTTTTAGGTTATTGGGGGGAACTGAGTCCACTTTAGTCCCTCACCTTAGGCATTTAGCCATACAGTCCTTAGGATGTAGCCCACCTTTTCGGAAATCGTATCGTTGAGTGACGTTCCAAGGTTCAATGAAGAGCGTTTTCGCGATACAATCCTACGCTGGATTACTGATTGATCCACACGTTATCATGTATGTGCTAGACGATTCAAAGCATCCGAAGTCTACGTTACGGATTATTTGCGCTAGCCGTCGTCGCCTTTGCGCGATCGATGATCCCACGATTATAACGAATTATATTCGAACGATTCTCGGCCTAATATAGTGCACCCAACTCTTCCTCCCCTCCTTAAGCTACTTTGGAGGATCCTAGGCGGTGATGGGGAGCCCGATTTCGATAATAAACGAACAAAGGGGCTTGTTTTAATGCAAACGGAGCGGCCCTGCTTAACGGAATTGGACTTATAATCCTTTACCGGTCTGCTCAACTCCTCAATATTTTGTCCAGTACGCACGCTTTGACGAACATCTATCGCGATGAGTGAGAATGGATTCGCCACGTACTAATGTGAAATTTATTTAGTTATGTTTGTCAAGCACAACTTAGGATCACAACTCCGTCTACCTCAGTCGATATCTCCGGTAACTTCGGATGACTGGCCAAGAATCCGATGACAAACCACGGTTTTGGCAAAGGTAGCATTTAGCCGTTTTTATTTATCCACAGATATGATATCTCGCATGTGTGCGTATCTGTGCAAGGGTATGATTTTGAACAAGGCTCACTACACCTTTAGCAAGGAAGAATCAATTCCCGCTTCAATGCAACATAATGATAAACATTAAGAGCAAGGTTATATAGATGATCGACATGTATTAGTATATATTACAAGAAGTAAGGGCATAAGGCTTAATATAATGTTTAGCCTTCATAGGCAGCTATAATGCCTGCTGCATTGGTCAGCTCTGTGGCTTTGACCCAGGTGTCATGCTCAGGACCGTAGCCTGCATATCGTACTAAATAGTATTTGACACCTCTAGTGAACTTATCCGAGAGTATATGTGATATCTCAAACAGTGGTTGCCCTTCTTCGGTGATCATCTGTGGCAGAGGCAAAGGTGCTTGGATCGAGTCATTGTACAGCTCTAATCTGGATACAGGCTGTACCGGATGAATACGGATATCAAGATTTCCGAAATCTAACTCGTATGCACGTCCATGGCTAAGCACTTTGGAAATAGTGAACGGTCCAATATATGGCTGCTTAAAGTGTCTGCCTGCCTCTGTCAAACCAGTCCATTGAATAAACTCGGTCCGTAAAAGAACTTTCTGCCCAACTGCAAACTGCTTAGGCATGTGAGTCTTATTGAATCTGGCTTGGCTAATTTCTGCTGCTCGGGAAATGTTGTCTACCGCGTTGGCATGAACAGCCGAGTACTGGTCAAAATGATCTCGAATAGCTCTTTGTATTGGAACAGGAGCTTCTGGCGGAATAGTGATAACCAGATCATGAGGCGAGAGTGGTTGCGCCATCGAGTCGAGATAAAATGGTGAATAACCAGTTGATGCAGAAACGGTATTGTTAATTGCAAACTCCACCAGAGGCAACTTGTCCTCCCACGAATTGGCTGAAGTATCGTTGCAACAACACCTGAAAATGAAAATGCTACTAATCAGTTTGTAAACCAGAGGATGGTGAAATCATATCATGAATCAACAATTTGAAAAATACCTGAGGATGTCCTCAATGAAGGCATGGCTCCTCTCATTGGCAGCATTCGACTGTGGATGGTGTGATGACGTCATGGACAATCTCGTACCAGTAGATTTCCACAGTGTCGGCCAGAATGTAGAGGTGAATCTGGGGTCTCGATCTGAGATGATGTTCCTCGGAAGACCATGAAGCTTGAAGATATGCTGCATATATATGGAAGCAGTATGCTGAGCTGTCCAGGTCATGCTGAAGGGAATGAGATGACAACGATGAGAGAATTGGCACATTACCACAAATATACTGTCGTGCCCATTAGTGGTGATAGGCAGATCAGTGATCCAATCAAGAGATACATCAAGCCATTTTGTCTTAGGCACAGAATATCGTATGTGTGCCTGACCATAAGGCTTGTGTCGCCTCGTTTTCTGGCGCTGACAAACGGGGCACTCCCGAATGTACTTGATAGCTGCCGTTGTCATTCCTGGCCAATAATACCGGCTACGCAGAAGATGAAGCATGCGATTTTTGCCTACATGACCAGAAATAGTGGCTGAGTGGCACTCATGAAGAAGAATGTGGCGAAGTTGTGTGATCTCACCGTCATCTGTGGGGACTTTAGCTGTTGGTGGAATGTACAGCTGTCTGCCATATATGGTCTTACGATAGATCAACCCCTGAATGAGCTCGAAGCTGTAGCTGCTGACTGACTGTGATGAAGTCGATGATGTCAGCTTAGCCAAAATAGTCTGTGCAAATGTGTCACGATCATATTCGGATATAATGATGTCGTGTAGCTGATGAGCTGATGAAGAAGATATAAGAGCAATGAATGTAGGATCTGCAGATGAAATGACCTCGCTGATGTCCATATGATGAAGACAATCAGTAAGTTCAAAAAGTGCAGAGATACGCGTGAGTGCGTCTGCAACCTTATTCTTCTCGCCAGCAATGTGCTCTATACGGAAGTTGTATTCAGAGAGCTCATCCAACCACCGTGCCTGTTTGGGGCTCAGTGTGGATTTGGTCTGGAAATAAACCAGTGGCTGATGATCTGAGCGTACAATAGTCTCAGGAGCTCCCAACAAGATGTGGCGAAAGAATCGGAAGCCTTCCACAATGGCAAATAGCTCGATCTCAGGAATAGGCCAACGTCTCTGTGTATCGGATAGAGTGACGCTGTGATAGCCACATGGCTTCATACCTTTTCCTTGATCCTGGAGTAATACTTGGCCAACGTGTGTGCCTGATCCATCGACCTCCAAAATAGATGGCAGTTTCTGATCTGGGAGCTGCAATACTGGAGCGTTACAGATGGCACTTTTGAGGTTATCAAATGCCTGCTGCTGCTCAGATTCCCAGACAAATTCCGCATTGTCTTTAAGGAGACGATTGAGAGGTTCGGCAACTTTGGAGAACTTTGGTATGAATCTCCTAAATTGACCAACCATGCCCAAGAATGACCGAAGGGATGACTTGCCATCTTTAGCCATACGGCGTAGAGGCTGCTTTCCAACGGTAGGACCATAAGACACTGGAGGCTGAATTGCCATGACTGCTCTGATCCTGTCTTCGATGATGGATAGGCCTGCTTCAGATATATGATGTCCGATAAAATTTATAGATTTAACGAACAACTCCACCTTGGAAGGCCTGATGAAAAACTGGTGATCTCTGCAACGCTGGAGGAACTGTCGAACATGCTTCACATGACTGTCAAAATCTGGACTGTATACGATAGTGTCGTCCATGAATATGACAAGGAACTGGTCGATGAAGTCGAAAAATGCCCGATTTCCTACACGAAGTGCTGTTGCAGGAGCATTGGTCAATCCGAAAGGCATAACTGTCCATTCATAAGAACCGTATCTGGTGCGAATAGCAGTTTTATGTATATCATCCGGATGAATGGGGATTTGGTGAAAGAACTGGTTGAAATCAAATCTACTGAACCATCTTGATCCCTTCAGCTGCTCTAGTAGGGTGTCATGTGGTGGTAGTGGATACGTGTCCTTGATGGTGATGTTATTCAGGGCACGATAATCACAACACATCCTCCACTTTCCCCCTGGCTTAGGAGCGAAAATGATTGGGCATCCATATGGCGATGATGATGGACGAAGGATACCCAACTCGACATATTTGATGATTTGCCGTTTGAGTTCCTCCATCATGGGTGCTGGAATGGTGCGTACTGGCTGTGAAGGAGGCTTATGTCCAGGTTCGATGTCGATTCTATGATATCCACCTTCAAACCGCTCTGGCCTATGACCAGCCGGAAGATCCTCTTGGAAAACGTCTGAAAAGTCTTCTCTCACTTGATCACGTGCTGCTGTGACCTCGGGGTCTTCCATTGTGGTGTCTGAGTCTGATGCTGCAAAGACCAATTCACCATCGACCTCGGAGAGGAAAAAGAGATATGCTACGGCTTCTTCAGCCGAACCACTGGATCGAATGCGACGGAGATGTTTCCTCATAGTGGTGGCACTGACCAATTCCATTTCAGGAAGGCCATCTGAGTCTGGAGTCTGCTCAACTCTGGACAATACTGTGCGAATACTGGAGCCTGATGAATGCTTCCTAGTGATTGTCAGATTTTTGGTCTGAAAGTCAATATGTGGATTCCTCCTCTCCAACCAATCTTGACCCAGAATGACAGTGAATGGTTTCATGTCAATGATGTAGAGATCTACTGAATCCTTATACTTGCCCAGCGTGAATGTAGCATTGGGAAGATAGGATGTACAGGGTAATTGGCTTCCTCCAGCCAATCCCACTGAAAATGATGAAGAATCTGTGGGAGGTATACCAAGCTGAGCAGCGAACTGTCTGTCGATGAAAGACGATGTGGCTCCTGGATCAACCAAAATGTGAGTATTCTGTCCATGGACTTTCCCCTTATACAGCAACAGCTTTTTCTGCGATTTCAGCTGTGCTGTCTGAGATTGCATCTGTGCGATGTTTTCTGTGGGATTATCCATCTGCTGAAACTGTAGTGTCAGTCTGGATAGGACTTCCTCTGAAATACTCTCAATCTGGCCACTTGCTTCAGTGGCACTTTCTGGCTGATCTACCCTCGGGGTGCTCTCATCACCGGTACTGTGCAGTACCCGGAGAGTTTCCCTGAGCTGGAGCTGCTGGAACTGGAGCTGCTGGATCTGAAGTTGCAACTGCTGCATTGATACTGTGCTGACTCTTCAGTTCCTTGACCAAGGTGTTGATTGTGTTAATGAGTTTGTTAGACCCATCTTTTGCACCCTGATTCTTCTGTGACTGTCTCTGATTCTGAAAGGGATTCTGTGCTGGTGGCTTGCCTTTGATCTGCTTTCCATCATTGGTAGTGGTGGCCCAACAATCCTTCTCGATGTGACCTGGTCGATCACAACGATGGCAAGTCTTATTCTGATTCTGTTTCTGTGATTGTCCTTTTCCTTTTCCTTTTCCCTTGCCTTTGCCACTTTTTCCTTTGTTCCGATTCTGATTGGAGTTCTGGCTGCCACTCTGATTCCAATTCCGATTTCTGTTGGATCTGTCATATGGCTTCTGGCCACGTCCTCTGTCCTTATCCTTCTTGGCTGGACCTCCAGATGACTGCTCCTTCTGACCCCGATAGTGAAGGGTTTCTGATTGCTTTGAGTGAATGACGTAGTTCAAATCAAGCAATATCTGTGTGGTTAGTGACCACGACATATTATTCCTTTCTGTTTCTGTCAGGAATCGTAAATGAAACTGCGAAGTTCCGGATCTACGCTGTTGACGAATCTGTCCTTTATCAACACATCTTCCAGTTCAACTGCTGCCAGTGCAGCCAGTGAAGTGAATGTGCGTAGATAATCTGAAAAAGTCTGGTTTTCCTGTTTCAGTGACATTAGGTGTTTTTAAGCCACTGATCTTTTATGGGGGTTACCAAACTGTCTGAGGAAAATCCCTCTGATTCCTGCAAATGTGGCATCTGGTTGATTTGCCACGACCTGGAAATAGTGTCTGTCGTTATTCTGTATGAGAGTAAGAAACACTGTGATCAAATCCTTATCATTGACACCTGGATAAGTGAACTGAAAATATCTGTCCACTGTTTCCAACCAGACCTCTGCGTCCTGTCCTGATTTGAATTCCCTAGGTGGTGCCATTTTCACCTTGGGGACCAAACTGGGTGGAGCTGGTGGAGCTGGTGCTGGTACTGTAGCTGCATCTGGATCTACAAAGACCATCGGAGGACTGTCTGCTGTATACTCTGCTTCTGGTGCCTGAGGCTCATTGGCAGGATCCTTGTACCGGCTCATATCTGGTTTCATGCGACCGACATTGTCATAATAGCCTATGTGGTCATATCTGGTTAGTGTATCGGCA
>LGRX02028151.1:0-12043 GCA_001247695.2 Cymbomonas tetramitiformis
ACCTGCCGCCTGTCTCGAGACAACCTTTTAGGAGCGTTCGCCTTCCACGCAGCCAGCTTGGCCGCGTCCTTGCAATCCCGCACCAGATGTCCACGCCTTCCACACGCGTAGCACTCCCGTGTCTCTGGAGCCGGGAGGCCAGGTGGAGCACCAGGAAGGGGCAGTCCAGGTGGAGGAGGAGGTGTGGATGCCGCGGCCAGATCGAGCTCAGACTCCGTCAGTGCATTCAGGGCACGTCCTCGACGTTGCTGCCAGAAAGGTGCAGAGGGTGCTGGGGCTCTTCTGCTGGCTGCGTCCGCCGCCTTGGATGCCTTGCTCGCCTAGATGTCACTGGCGAACTCGAGCACCTTGAGAACAGCCGAGGTAACGCCTCGGCTGTGCCCTTCAGCACGTGCCCGATCCTCCCACTCCCCTGGATCATTGAGGTCCAGGTTCACCCTCCTCATTTCCAGCCCCACCTTGCTGTGGTGCACCACCCCCCGCCAGAAGTGGTGGCCGAAATCCTCGTCGGAGACGGGCACACAACCAGGCACTACCTTGGCCAGGAAGTTCACGGTGCGCTGTCGCGCAGACAGTCGCGAGTGGTAAGCGTTGGCCGTCTCCTTACTCGACTGTCTTCGGGTGAGTCCATCACGCAGCTTCTGCAGCTTCTCGATGGCCAGCAGGCTGAGGGCCAGGTCCCCGAAGAATATGTCGGCGTCAGCGTACCGTTGTATCCACCCCGCTGACGTGCCGACACCTCCCGCGGCCTTCTCCACAAACTCCCGCTGCTCACCTCGCAAACACTCCTCCGCCACAATCCACATGATGTCAGGGACGGAGGTAATGTATCCCTCACCGGTGCAGCTAGCTTTGCGGCACGCCCTCATCACCAGCTTGTTGTCCAGTAAGTTCTGGACCTTTCGAGAGAAGGCCTCCAGCTGGTTGACCTTGTCGTCTTCGGACAAATCCCCTTCTGAAGGGAACTTCGGCAGCTTATTCACGAGCTTCAGCAGCGCGTCCTCCACCTTCTGCTCGCTGATGAGGTCACGGCTGCTGGGCTCTCCCGCGGTGGACGATGAAGTAGCTGCAGGGGTAAAGGTTGCTGCGTTAGGTGAAAGATGAGGTCGAGGGTGACGTGAACCAAGGTTAGTCGGAGCCGTCGCAGGCGCGGGGGTCGTCGGATGATGCACAGAGGTGGGGGCTGCCGTCAGAGCTAGAAAATGGGCTCGACCATCAGATGGAGGCGGGGTTGGAGTCGGCGTAGGAGTTGACCGTGACTGCCGAGCTGCCGATACCACTCCGACTGCTCCACCTCGGCCCATGCTGTAAGACAGTCGGGATCCAGGAGGTGCATCTCGGACTCAGGGGTACTGGAGACGTGCTTCCATTCCGGGCGGGGGTGGCCTGAGCCCGCAGGCCTACTGCGGTATGCCAGAAGGGCCGCGTCCACCACGCCCCGGTCCACCACCCACGCATGCGTCTCCATCTCCGGGGTCATCAGCATGACTGGCGGCTGTGCCACAGTGCCCCCCATGTCAAGGTACTCCCTCAGTGATACCCCCAGCAAGAGGATAGCCTTGTAGAAGAGGTCAAGGCCACCATCCGCAGCCGATCTGACCGTAGCCGTCGGCATTCCGAGTCCGAGGTATCCAGTGTCCCCCCAAGGCTGCGGTACCCACAGAGTGTGGCCATCTCGTGTGGCCAGTAGGGCCCGCCCTCGATGCCCACCTCGACCAGACGGAGGGGGAGGGGGAGGTCTCCCTGGTGACCCGTCACGACCTCCACCATCATGTTCTGGTGCTGGTAACGCAAGCGTGCTACCAGGTGGAGGAGGAGGAGGAGGTGGCGGTGGCCCACTGGGCATTGGGAGTGGCACCGCGGGTGGCAAGGGAGCAGCTGTCGGAGGTCCAGGTGGTGCACATCCCCCATCGCCACCTCCAAGTGCTGGTACAGCAGGGTCATGTGCAGGGGGAGGCAGCTCCGCTGAGGGCCCGCCAGGCGTCACTCCACCAGGACCATCAGGGGTCCCGTTCGCCTCACGGAAGTTCACATGTCGAACGGCAGCTGCCGAGTCAGTGCCTGGGGTGTGGTCAGCAGGGGTTCCTTCACCGGACCCGAGAACCACCACCGTCTCCAGGGACTGCCTTCGTAGCCGGGCCAGTTGGCGGGAGCCAACGGTCTCGCGCGCTCGTGTGGCGCTGCCCTTGCCTGGCGTCTGCTGCAGGGTCACGTCCCCGCTGCTGACTCCAGCTCCTCCTCTGCCGCCGGGCTGCCCAGTTTGCACCCCCACATCGGGGGCCACCACCGCGGTCAGGGGGGCAACACCAGCTCGCTGCGGGTGAATCTCCCCCCCGCCCTCCGCCAGCTGCGGATCAACCGAAGCGATCCCCGCCGGGGGGTCTGCGCCCGGGTGCTCTGCGTGCACCCCTCCAGCGTCTGAAATGACCCCCGTTGGAGGATCCGCGCCGGAGTGCTCCGCGGGCACCCCTCCAGCGACTGAATTAACCCCGGCCTGGGGGTCTGCACTGGCGGTCTCAGCTGTGGGGTCTGCAGGAGCGGACCGTGTGCCCCCCCCTTGGCTGTGGAACTCCTTCAGGCACTCCCTGAAGGTGGCCGCTAGGGCTGCAGGGGTAAGGGTCCGCCCTTCGTCACGCTCTCGACGCCGCAGCCTCCGCTTCCTCTCCTTGGCGTCGCGATGCCTGCGGGCACGGTCACTAAGTCCGTCACTCTGCCCGCTCCTGCCCGACTTAGACGACCTCGAAGATTTTGATGACCTCGACGAGGACGTCTGCGAGACGGACGAAGAGCCCCCGCCAGAATTGGAGTCGGACTCCTCGCGGAAAGGTAGGTTGCGCTCGTCCCAGCTCCCCGGTCCCGACGAACGACGAGACCGCCGACGCCCTGCGTTGTTCGAGACGAACAACACTTCAGGCGGTTGTGGCGGTGCTGCGGACGTCTCGTCCACGCCAACAGTGACAACGCGCTGCGCTGAGGCCGACGCAGTGATGGAGACGACCAGCTCCTCCTGCTCCTCCTCGTCGTCATCTAACTCGTCCCAGCGCTGCCCTTCCCCGTACGGATCGTTGGGGTCCACGTCACTGTGGCCCCCCGCCCGCAGATACTCGTCGTAGTCGTTGGGGTCCGCCTCGTACTCATACGCAGACTCCTCGCCAGCACTACGGCCAAATGGGTTGTCGGGGTCTACGTCACTGTAGCCCCCTGCTCTCAGGTACTCATCGTGAGGGCAGGGATTGTCTGCGACAGGCTCCTCTTCCGGCTCATCCTCCTGTACCCCTCCAGCGTTCGTCGCGTGGGCCCCTGCAGGGAAGCCCTCACCGGGGTGCTCTGCGTGCACCCCTCCAGTGGTACGAAAGGCCCCTGCTGGGTAGCCCGTGCCGGGGCGCTCTGCGAGCACCCCTCCAGCACCATAGGTGGCCTGAGCTCCCACCTGCAAGCCTGACGCAGCCAGCACCGCCGCCTCTTCCTGCCGACGATACGCCAGCCAGCGTGCCGCCTCCTCAGCACTCCTAGCAGTCCCTGGCAGCGTCTGAGCCGGGGAGTGAAGTGCAGGGGCGTAAGGGGAGGGAACCCCCCCGAAGGGGAAACCCCCAGACCAGGTCCATGGTACAGCGGGGACCGGTCCAGGGCTGCTGGGGTGTGGTACACCGGGACGGTTCCTGAGGGATGTGGCTGTGGGTAAGGGCTGAGTGGAGTAAGGCGGGGGTCTGCGAGGGGGACCTGAGGTGGTTGATATGGCAGGGGACTGGGCTGTCCTGGGGCCATGAGTGCTGCAGGTCCGGTGGTGGAGGGTGGAAAGGAGCCAGCAGCAAGTGAGGGTGGAAATGTGAATGGAGACGGGGGTACGGCGTATGGGTCGTAGGGCGGCTGCATATCTGGAAATAGGCAGGCTAGTTCTGTTGTGGAGGTTGAGGTAACAGTAGGGGCTGGAAACCTTCAGGAAGTGTGAACGGGTCCTCTTCGTCGTCCGACGTAGTGGGGGACACTGAAGGTGAAGGAGGGAAGCCGCCAAATGGAATACCAGGTTGCTGAAGAGGTCCAGGAGGGTAGACCCACTTGTCAAAGCCCTGCTTCCACCACTGTCGTCTGTACGTGTCACCAATACCAAAGGGTATGGCCATATGCTGGTAGGTTACTAAAAATAGCCCACAGTGTTAAGGGGGCTGGAAGTGGATGTATGTTCAGCAGTCGAAAGCACACTTGCTGCCAGCTGCTGAGGTTGCTTGTAACACTATTGGAAGTGAAAACAAAGTTGAAGAAGTACTTTTTATGTTGTCAACGTAGTCCTTACTTCACTTCTGTCCATTTCTAGAAAATTCGCCAGGGCTCCGCGACACAGTTTTCAAGTGCTAGGTGTGGATGGAGAGTGCATGCTGCAGCCAAAAGTATCCAAATAGCTCCCAGAAGGTCCCATAACTCCATACACTGATAAAAACTTTTCAGTAAGGTCCATATTTGAAAGATAAACCGTGTATACTGTCCAGAATAAGTATTTGGCAGTCTGAAAAGTCCATTTTCAGTCAAAAAGGGCTATTTTGGGGCTGAAAAAGGTGCATGCATCAGCCAAAAAGGGCACCAAAGGGCTGTAGACCTTCAAGAACTGTTGAGAACGGTAAATAATATCCATACTGAGTAGAATAAAATAATAATATCGTTCAAAAGTTCCATATTGAAGTCTAGAAGCTTGATCCACTCTTAAAACTCAGGGTTGATGGGCCAAAAAGGAGTGAATGCAGCTCCCAAAAAGGCTCAAAAAGGTCTCAAAGCTCCAAGAATTGATGAGGACTGGTAAAGTTTGGTAAAATATATCCAAAATAAGTAAAATAACTTTTCACAACCATCCAGAAGCCCAGTTATCGAAGTTGAGGAGGTGCATCAACTCTTTTTAAGCTCTAAAAAGGGAGTGAATCCGCACATATTTTGAAGAAATAAGCTGTTTGAGGCCATACTATGAGTTGATGAAGACTAAAACAATTGTAAATAACTCATAAAAATCGCACAAAAGTTGTTGTAAGCCATCATACCTCCCCCCCAATATGTGCCGCAGAGTTCACTTATCAGGATGCACACGGAAGTGAGCCAAAATAGGCCAAAAACGAGTGAAACCGGTATAACCAACGACAAAAACGGTCCCGCCTCTAGGACGCTAACCCGTCAAGCCGCCAGAACAACCGGAATGCACATCAAAGACATATCAGAACGTCGCAACGGAAGCTGAAAGCAGTTCGCCACAGGTCCAAAGTGCGCATGCAAGCACGCAAAGCGAGCGAGAGCGAGCTAAAAAGACGCTCACACGCCTAAGATACCAAATTGTCCCAGGGGAATTCCCAGGAGTAGACTATTATCCTCTATTATCTTGAGGAATCATATCATATATTCAGATATACTATTTAACATAAACCCAGACAGCAAGAGTTATATCATTTGCTGTCCAAGTCCGAGAGACCAACTCTGTTACCTCTCTTTATTCTCTCCTCTGAGCTCACATATTATTTTCCCCAACTGTTCGCTCAGGCAATGTCACATCCACTCACTAATTTCCCTAATAGTTCGCTACTCTTATTCTCATCGAAATCAGACCCCCCCTACTATGGGTGTCTCAGCAGGTACGTCGTGCCTCCTGGCACAGATTTAGTGTCGGACGCGGAGCGAGGGAATCTGGTCACACCCTTAATCAGCTTTAGCACCATCTCCTTGGTTTTGTGCTCTAGGCGGACCTCGTCCGAAGATGCTCGCAGATTAGTGCCCTGCGGCAGTCGGATGATGCCTGGTACAAAGGGGGTGGCGCTGGGAGAGAGTGCAGGGTTCGCAGCGGCGGAGGAGGAGTGGGGGAAACGGGCTGAAGGTGGTGGTCTCGGGGCATGCGCGGGCGGAAGCGCAGGCGCGGAATTTGTGGGGGCTGCGGTTGAGGTAGGCGGTAATGCAGGGGCTGGTGGTCCGGGATTAGGCGGTGGTGCGGGTGTTGATGATGGAGCGGGGAGTGGAAGGGGCGTGTGGAAGGGCATGGGTGTGGGTGGTTGTGCGGCCACCACGCTCATGCTTCGGTACCAGTCAGAGTTGCTGACCTCAGACCACGCAGCGAGCCCGTCCTGGTCGAAGTGCTGCATCTCGGACTCCCGCGCAGTGGCAGGAATCCACTCCCACACTGGCTGTCCCATGCTCGTAGACCGCACATTGGCCGCGGCTGGGTCCCCCATAGCCATATCCATGACCTCGCGGTCGACCATGAGGACCCAGGTCTCCACACGAGGGTTGGTGAGGAGCAGCGGAGTGTGATGGAGGCGACCCCCCATGCGTGCATAGGCTGTCAATGGGGCTCCCAGCAGGTGCATAATGGTGAAGAGGATGGTGTCGCCTTGTGCTCCAGCCCTGCGACGTTCGTCTCGTGGTAAAGAGACGGTCGCCGCGCCTCGCACCCCCGCTGACTGATGTACCCACAGAGATCCGCCGTCGTGGGTAATAAAGAGGGCCCGGACCTCTGGATAATGGGGGTAAGAGGACCGGGTCCCCGATCAGGATCACCAGAAGGGTCTGGGGGTGGATCATCAGGGGGACTTGGGGGCGAGTTCCTGGGACTGGGGACTCTGCGCTCTGAATCAGGGTCACCACCGCCATGCACCACCGACTCCATCGATTGACGTCGGCGAGCCACCATCATGTTTAGGGGGGCCTGAGTGGGAGGCTCGATAGGGGCTGCTCCAGCGACAGAAGGATCTCTTGTCTGCTGGCGTCCGCCTCGAGGGAGCCGTCCGCCACGGGGCTCCCTCACTGCTCTGGGGGTCGTCTGATGGGGGATTTTCTGCGGATATCGCTGCGCCTGACGGGGCGAGCTCTCTTGAGAGCACCGCAGAGAGGTTCAGTGCCTAAAAGAAAAAAGAAAAAATGTGACATACTCCTACCGGAGACGTGATGTTAGGAGGTGCACAGCTGTCAAGCCTGCCCCTTTATTTCTACCTATCTACAGATGTCCCAGGCAGTTATTACTTGCAAAAGTTAAAACCCTCCCTGCAGCCCTGCCTCATAACGGGAGACTGTAGTTCAGATGGCACGGGCGACAAGCGGTTAAAGATGCCCCCACTATTTTCTTGGCTCCAGGCAAGCAAGTTTGTCCGATGCCAAGTGTGGCCGTCTACTAGTGGAGCTCCTAATGGTCACTCCCAGTATGCGGCCCGGTGGGGGTGCATATCCTAGGATACATGCAATTCTAAAAGCACAAGTTGTGCTCCAACTAGAGCAAGATCTGTAGAGGGTAGATGTCGCAGATATTGTGGTCAAACGTAGATGCGCCAGCCCAATGACCACGCCGCCGCCGCCGCTGAAAACCCCCAAATGCTTCGTGGTGTGGGGGACGAAAAGCGTTTGCCGGCTCTGTCGTGCCTGTCCCGCCAGGTTGCCAAACTCGTCGGCCGCTGACTCGCTCCCAGCAGGTCCTGCACATGCGCGCTGAGTGAAGGCGCTCCAGGGAAATGTAGCTGGCGGAGTTCCGGTTCAGATGTGCAGGTCATAGACCTCCACGTCCAAGCCGTCCGCCTCATGCCAGGGGTCCTCGTACTCGAGGTCGGCGATGTCCTCGTCCTGAGAGTCCCCCTGCGCAGCTGCTTTCCCCTTTTTGCGCGTTCTCGGTGGGCTAGGCGGCACCGATGCCGGTTTACCACTACGTTTCTCACCAGGAGAAGGCGGTGTGCCAGACGGTGCACGCTGAACGATGTCCGAAAACGTTGAGTCCGAAACCGCTGCACCACCGGATGGCGCCGCGGTTTGCGCGAAGTCTCTGGACTTCACTGTTCCAGAGGCGTTGCCAAAAGTGAAAGATGCTCCTGGCACGACTGTTGGCAAAACGGAAGGAGTCGTGAAAAACCCCGTCGTCGCTGGCGGATCTCTCCGCTCAGCGCGCTCCTTCGCGTTCTGTCGCTGCGTGGTTCTCCTGAGGGTCCTGACGCTTGGCCCCTGCGGTGAGGCGGTGCCACGCGTGGATGACGAAGGCGGAAACGTCGATGAAGTCGCCAAGCCCGGTGCTGTCGTGCTAGCCCGCTCAAATGCGGGAAGGCACACCGTTGCCGCTGCTGCAACTGCTCGAGTCGCGTGCAGAGCCCGATGCGTTAGGCTCTGTTGCGGCGTAAGCGCGATGGACTCGTCGTCACCGATGCATTCCGGCAGGGCCGCCCCCTGCCTTCGTGCTAGCCTTTGTGCTCTCAGCGCAGCCTGAGCTGTGCTGATGAGTAACTCGAGGCTCATCTCCGCTGCTTCGTGCTGCGGACTCGTTGCCGGTCCGCAAGATGTCGGCTTTCGCCCCCCCATGTCGTGAGAGCCCGCTTCAACACAAAATTCTCGTGAATAATTTCAAAATTATCTTCCCTTTATCCATTATATCGCTTGAAGTTTTTTTTTCATAAAAATTTTGGGTGAGAGCGTTGCGCAGCCGCCGTGCTCCGCTTTCCTGTCAGGGCTTGCACTGCCGCAAGGACCTCCCTGCGGATATGCTCACTTCGGTTGCTCGCGTCCGAATCAGACCCGGATCTGCGAGCGGCTCTCCGCCTGCGCTCTGCCCGCGCAAGTGTGCCCCGGCTCCCCCTGGACCCCGTACTGGTGCGGCTGGCGTCCGTCCCAGACTCGGGGTCGGAGTGCTCTGGCGAGCGGCTCAGGCTCGGAATATGCCTGCCATGCGTTGCCGGGCCCGAGGACTCCCTTCGTGAGCGTCGACGCCTGCGGGCCTCTGGGTCAGCTGTCACCGCTGGGAGGTGGCGCACCAAAAGTGAGGCCCCGCCCGGAGCGCCCTGTCGGAATCCGCCATCAGGGGGTGCTTGCAGGGGGTCCGGGAGAATCGCGGCGCCAATGCTGATGAAGGGCGGCTGCAGTGAGGGATCCGCCGCAGGGTCGTACAGCGTTGAAGTGGGTACCAGCTGTTGCAACTGTGGCTGCTGCTGCTGCTGCTGCTGTTGCTGCTGCTGTAACTGCTGTTGCTGGAACTGCTGTTGCTGGAACTGCTGCTGATGTAGCTGCTGCTGCATTGGTTCCAGCTGCTGTTGCTGCTGTGGCCACTGTTGCTGGTACGCCAGCCACTGCTGCTGCTGTTGCAGATGCTGTTGATATGGCGTGGGGTACGAACCCACGGGGTGATGAGTCCCCAATGTAAATGGTACTGGGGACACTCCCCCAGCGATGGGTGCTGTTTGAGGGAGTACCCAGCTGGAGCCATTCCACACAGCTTGCGCAGGGGTGCCATCGGGCAGGGTATATGGGCGTGGTATAACGGTATATGGCATGGTAGTGCCCGGGAGAGGGAAGGGGAAAGTGGAAGCGTATGCGGCAGGGGACGGAAAGGAGAGGGGTGAAAATAATGGTGGGCGTAGTGGTTCTGCACTGACTCCCATGCTGGAAAGCGGCTCTGATGTGTACTGCGACATGGTACTGTTGAGCTGATCAAATCGAGAGCTGGGTGTGGCAAAAGCCACAGGTGAGCAGAGGGTAGAGTCTACCCGCCTTTTATTTACTCTTCGATGTCGCTTTCTGGGGGCGAAGGAGGAGGAGAAGGAGCGGGGCTTCCGGGTGGAGATGGAGGAACGCCGTCGATCACGTGTATTAGGAATGCACCAGGGAGCGCGGGGAAGACTGTTAGATCTTGAGTGTGCGGGTAGTGGAAGTGGTAGTTCCCTTGCCCGTGCCACTCGTAGTCGCGTGGCGCGCTGGTGGGATAGCCAGAGTGACGGTGTCAAGGCGCTCAGTTGCTGTCCTCCTCTTCGTCGTCAGAGGTGGGGGACGAGGGAGGAAGAGGACCTTCTGGATGGTCGTCGAAAGCTCCTGCTGGTGGGAAGGTGGGGTCTGGATAGTGTAGCCACTTCAGTGGACCCTGCTTCCACCACTGTTTCCTGTATTTATGTGAGGGAACTGACATGCACCAGCGAGTTCAAAATTTCGCCAGGGCTCCGCGACACGATTTTTGAATGCTAAAGTGCGCGGGCAGAGGTCAAGCAACTGCGAAAGGAGGCGTGTCAGGTCCAACCCAGGGGCTCAGTAGGGTTCCAGAAGGTAGCTGCTGCTCCGTATGACCCAAAATACCCCAGTCAAGGTGCTGCTGAGAGGTACCAGAAGGTGCTAGGAAAGCTGTCCAGAGGCTGCTGAAAGGGCTGTTTGGGGGAGCTTTCCCCACTTCTGATGGCCGTGAGGGCGGTACTGGGGGGTTCTAGGCTGTTCTATGGGGTCTGAGGAAGGGGTTTTTGGTGGTGGGGGCTACTGGGGGAGGTTTTGGGGTAGGCTGGAAACGGCCTAAAACGGCTATTTTTGGCTGTTTTTCGCCTTTTTAAGGCTCTGGGAGGTGGGCTATGAGGTTTTTCTGGCTACTATAAACCGGGGAAACACTTTAGGGTGCTCCCTGACGGTTGTTTGTAGCCTGGGGCAGACTTGGAACTTAAGATCGGAAAACCAATCTTGACCAACGAGAGCCTGGTTGGGCCCCCAGTGTTAAGGGGACGTTATGCTGATGTCTGGTGACTTTTGGGAGCAGTATACGGGTTCCTTCTTTGAAAAAAAATGGTATTTCTGACGTAAAAGTTGCGCAAAGTTTCCCAAAAGTACGGTTCTCCCCCCTCAGTATAACGGAAGTTACAGTGTGGCCGTGGCTGAACGCGCGGAGGTGTTCAGTTGACGCTTATTGATACCAATTGCGCCTGGGGCACTACGACAGATGCTCGGAAATATGTTTTTGATTGAACGTGCAAAGGTACACAATTCGGATTTTATAATATACTGGATCAGGGCCAGATTGAGGTACAAACGATAATTCGGTTCCGAGTTCTGAAGGCTAAACACTTCTGAAGTGCTCCACTTATTCACTCGTCACTCAGGTTGCAGGGTCAACCACTCGGCAGCTATGTTGGCGAAAACGTCGCCGAAGATTAATCGGGAGGGGCCCAAATACGATTAATCGTGCGATTAATCGGGAGGGGTCCCAAGTTACATACTTAAGGACCACGTTACATACTTAAGGCACGTTGTCCCATACTTAAGGCGGTTTGGCGAGTACGGATGTACGGTATTACGGTTTGAGTTGGGGAATTAGTCTGATTGTGATATCCGGTCGGTGTTCCCGTCGGGGTCTTTGAAAAAGAGGGAGACACGAGCCGGAACAAGGGTAGCACGTGTAGCGATAGCAAGTAGGGTCGTGATCGCTTCCAAAATATCACACTCTGAAATGGGCTTCTTGCAGCCGTCCCTGCGCCCGACAAGAAAGTGAGTGCCACTGAGTGGATATGGTCGCTCGGCCGTGTCATCAAAGGGGGGCTTATGACCACTACCCTCGAATTCCACCTTGCCGGTCATGTAGGGTCCCCGATTGAGCGCTGCACGTGTTTAACTTGCAACCGGATCATCGTCGCCCACAATCAAAGAACGTTTAGCAATACTGTGCGGGAAAAAATGGTGGTGTCGAGATTTACGCTCACGCAACAGCGAGCGTGACGGAAGCACACCGCGAGCGTGTTACGGTTGTTGCAACCACGGTGCGGTGGGAGCAAATTGATTGCCCGAAATGACCATATATGATACGATAAACACTCGATTTTAAGAAAACAGGAATTTTAGGTCAGCCTAGCAACTTTCTTATTTATATAGAGATCTTAAATATGGAGTGTTATGTGTTAAATATTGTGAAGAAATCACAAAAGCTGGCTACTTTCTTATTGGCGGGTTTTCTTATTACTGAGTGATTACTGTAATGTACTTCTTGTTACCAATAAAAATAATATAATAAAACATTTACGTCGATGAGTAAGGCAACGCCTTCGGAACGATCTACTTGAGTCTGTTCCCCTCATACATGACAGTCTGCTAAGGCAGGAAGCATTCCACAAAGCGTGGAAGCAAGGGTGGCAAGGCACTAATGAAAGCGTGTCTGCCACCAGCGTCGGAAAAAACATCAGCAGGTCGTGGAGCTGATGCACGATGGAGATGGAGGCGGTGTGGGCGGTGGTGGTGATGAAGTGAGAAAAGCCCAGGGGTGCTCCGGCCCCTGGGCCGGTGGTGCCCCCTTAGGGCCGGGGCCCTAAGG
>LGRX02028152.1:0-45125 GCA_001247695.2 Cymbomonas tetramitiformis
TGACAGGAGCGCGCGCCGGGGGTCCTTGGTGAGTCATGACAGGAGCGCGCGCCGGGGGTCCCTGGTGAGTCATGACAGGAGCGTGCGCCGGGGGTCCCCGGTGAGTCATGACAGGAGCGCGCGCCGGGGGTCCCCGGTGAATCATGACAGGAGCGTGCGCCGGGGGTCCCCGCATCGCGCTGCTGCGGTGTTGACTGATATTGGTCGGACGCCTTTTGTGGGTGTGGCGTTGGATCGGAGCAGAGAGCACAGTTGTCGCTCAGAGGAGTGACGCGGATTTGCGTGTTATCGGCGACCGCATCATCGATGACAAAATTTTTGGCTTGAACGATGAGGGAAACCTGCACAATGAAGGTAGTTAAGCGTTGCTGCGCTGGCCGCTTCCTATCTTCACGTGTGCGGCGTGCCCGCTGATACTCTGCTTTCCAGAGATGCAGTCGATGGAGGTTGTCGCCAAGGCTCATGTCGATTTGCCTCTGTGTCCCTCTTGTTCCCACTTTCGTGTCTGCCATTGCAGGTGATAAGCACGACGGCGATGCTTCAGGTCAGATAGAGGGGACGGCGAAGACCATCGGGCAGGGCAGCTTAGGCTCAGCGGTGGTCGATGACGGTGATGCCTCGCCTGGTCTGCAAAAATGTCATCATCTTTCCATGTCATAGCTATGAATGTTGTCTTACCTGATACCATACCACCATGCCACTACACCACTGCCACGGCCATGCCTGCCTGTCATACCATGCCACTGCCTCCTGCCTGTCATGTCATGCCACTGCCCCCTGTCTGTCATGCCATGCCCCCTACCCTGTCATGTCATGTCACTGCCCCCCACCTGCCCACGCCCCCTGCCTGTCATGCCATGCCACTTCCCCCATGCCTGTCATGCCATGCCACTGCCCCTTGCCTGTCATGCCACTGCCCCCTGCCTATCATGTCGTGAACGTGTCATGTGTGGCCTCCACGCCAACATCCACACATCCGCCAGACTTCGGGGTTTCGGGTTCTTCTGACGGAGCCGAGCATGTGACACTCAAGATCTGACAGAGCCGAGCATGTGACGCTCGAGATCTGACGGAGCCGAGCATGTGACGCTCGAGATCTGACGGAGCAGAGAACAGTGATTGGCACGCGCCAATTAACAGAGCCAAGTGCTTGAACCTTGAGGTCTGACGGAGCCGAGCACATGTCACTCAGGATCCGATTCGGACAAGCTTGTGAGCGGGGTGTCGGAGCTACTGCCGATGGCGCTGACGCCCTCGCCGCAGTACACCCCGAAGCAGAAGCACATTGCTCTTTGGTGCTCTAAGATTCCCAGTACGCCCCTCCCCCCTCCCGCCGCCGCTGAGTTATTCTTCGTCACCAGTCAATACTCAGGCATGCCACGTGTGGTGCCTTGCATGATCCTTCCCCACCTTCCTGCCTTGTAACCCCCTTTTCATATCTTCCACACTTTCCCACATCATAACCCCAAATGCATGTCTTCCCCTGATCCGACCCGTCCCCTTCTTTTTCCCACCGCAGATTCCTTTTCTTCAGAGATAGGTTCCAAAATCGACGGCTCTCACCACGAGCCCACTCGAGAAGCGCATTTGTGGCACACTGTATCTCCGATCCTAGTCCCCCTCCCCCAGGCAGCCCTGCCTGGCTCCACATCCCCCGGCAGCTCCCCCGTTGCTCTCAAGCCCCACTGCCCCACTTCACCTTCTATGTCCCTTCCACCGACTCGTCACACTCGTGCTTCGCCCTCCAGCCTGCAGGCTGTGCCAGGAGGAAGCTGCCGTCCTTAGGGAGGGGGCTGTGGGGGTACGGGGGTACAGGTCACAGCGTCAGCGCCGAGGCGGCAGCGTGCAAGAAGGCGAAAATGCCCATCGGGACCTACGTGGCACGTGAGCGCCCCAGAGCCTGGCCAGCACCACCATGGCCGCGTGCTGCACTCTCGAGGGCAGCGCTTCAGGCACTTTGATCCTACCACGTGGCCGCGTGCTGCACTCTCGTGGGCAGCGCTTCAGGCACCTTGATCCTGCCACGTGGCCGTCTGGTGTCGGAGAGCTTTGCGCGCAATGCTCGAGGGGTTTGTGCTGTGAGCAGTGCAGGCATGCCGTGGCACTAGCCGCGAGGCAGAGGGTGCCTTGACACGTCCATGAGGGGGGGGTGTGGGGGATTTTTTGGCGCGGCGGTGGCGAAATGGCGTTCTATATGCAGAGCCCAGGAAGCGGGCGACGTCCATTTTCAGGTTCAAGGCCGGAGATGTGATTGGAAACCGGACCGAGGAGGAGGAGGACATGGAGGGTGCCGCGTGGGACAGCATGGTGCAGGCCGGGAGGCGCTCGAGGGGATTGGGGGGTGGCCAGATGGAGGGTAGCGCGGCCTACTTCGATGAGCGAGAGCGCATGCTGCGCATCACCGCGGAGAAGCACCTCCGGTGCGGCGCCCCCTGCAGCTGACCCAGCAAGCGGCCGGGAGGGGGGGCGATAAACTCATTCAAGGCTTCTCATTCCGGGCGAGTAACGCCACTAGCTGCTGCGAAGCAGCAACCAGAGCCGCTTTGTACTGCAGCCAGCGACACCACTAGCCAGCAACGCTGGCTACTGGAGCTCGAGACACCACTCGCCAGCAACGTGATTCTCAACCCATGGAGGGCTGGGAAGGCTGGGAAGGCTGGGAGGGCTGGGAGGGCTGGGAGGGTGGTGCTCGCATTTGGCACAGCATGGCGCCACGCCAGGAAGCTATTTGCCGATCCCTTGTCACTCCTGGAGGGGAATGACCTACCGGTAGTCAAACATTCGCTAAAGCTAGACAGCAATCGTGCGCTGAAGTGGCAGAGGGGTGGATGCGACCCGTGTAGAGGGCCGATCCTCAAATTAATATGCTTCATCCAGCTGGGAATCTGAAGCTTGGTTTTTGTGAGCGATTTGCGGGTGCTGAGGCGTACATGTGCGTCGCATGCGTTATGGCCACATGACTGTGGAGTATGCGTCTTGTCCGCCCCAAACGTTCTGTGCGGGGCACATCGTGCGCGACATGGTCGAGCCAGAATGGCAGCAAGAGGTGAGGCCAGCTGGCGCGCTGGGTTGAGTACGGAGGGCTGCAAGGGGTGCTCAGGGACCGGAAAGCAGCAGTGGACCGCAATGAGCTTCTTGGGATTGAAGGGGGAGGGGGCGAGGGACTCCCTGGAGCGGCCAGGCCGGGAGAGGTGAAGCAGCGGGAGCGCGAGATGAACCACGCGGGGCTGGAGACGCTGGACAACCTCATGCTCGAAGCCGCCAATGCACTTCCTCAAGACATTCTGGTCTGAGATCTCCTGCACCCTCTCATCTGGCGCCCAGCGCCGGTTCTAGGTTTGGCCAATAGAAATGGGCGAGCAGCGACTGCCAAGGCTCAATGCGATGTCCTGTTGGAAGGGATATTCCCGCACCTTTATAAGAGGGCAGCCACATGCCCTAGAAAGGTCTGCCCCATATGTGTGTGTGGCGAAGGTCGGGATGGTCCCAGCTCTGACTTCCAGGTATCTCACTGCATCCGAGGCGCGGGTGCGAGGGCAGGCCGGGTATGACCAGAGGCTGCAGGATGGGGCGGCCCTCCTGGAGGACATGTGGACGGGGAATGCATCGGCGGAGTCCAAACTGCTGCGCACCATCATCCGCGGCGCGCAGAGTGCTCCCCAGCCTTTCTCTCCTCGACCCGCTGCCTTCACCGCTCCCCTTTCATCCCGGGGCTGTCCAACCATCACTTTCAGTGCCCCGCATGTGCTACCTTCCCACCTGCGGCGCCCACTCGCCCGTGCTCCACCCACTGGGCCTGACCAGTCCCCATCTTCTTCTTCCCTCCCTTGCCACCCTGCTCTCCTGGCTTGGCCAACCCCAACGCCCTCTTTCTTGTGCTGGCCCAACGCGCGCCATTTGTATGCCTGCTTCTAACCCCTTCAGCTCCTCACACCATCCCCCCTTCCATTCCCTGGGCCCGCCTGGACTCCCTCTGCTCATCAAGCCCATCTACCCTCGCCTGCACTCCTCAGGCCCAGCCATTGACCCTTCTGCCTCCCTCTTCCACGTCCTGAGCCGGGCCGACACTAGCTCTGCTTCACGTGTCTGCTCCTCAGATCCCTAGTCCCGCTCGATCTTCCCCCACCTCCGGGCTTACCCCATCCCCCCTTTCTGCTCGCTCCCTGCCTCTGATGGTGGGCTCCCTGCGCTTGGAGTGATGCGGATCTTGAGTGGCTGGTTGAGGGAGGAGTGATGGTGGGCTCCCTGCACTTGGAGTGATGCGGATCTTGAGTGGCTGGTTGAGGGAGGAGTGAGTCTATCAGGTCAGACACTGAAGGACTTGAAGCAGCTGGATCGGGACCTCGAGCTTTCCGAAAAATTTGCCTACGGCAGCCGCAAGGGTAAAGCCAAAAAGCGCTTGCCGCCACCTGACAGCTTGGTGGCGTCGAGTGGCCGGGCAGCAGTGCTCTCGGAGCTGGCCGCCCTGAAGTGAGTGGGCTCGCCACCCCTGCGCCCGCAGCTCCGTACGTGTGTGGCGTACAGGGCAAGGTCTTTCTCTTGCATATCTCTCGCGATATAGTTCTTCAGATCCTCAGGGTCTCCTCACGCGGGGGACGGAGAGGTCTTATGTGGGCTGCCACCATGGCGCACACTCAGGGCAGTGCAAGAAATTACTATGAACACAATTTGGAGGACAGGGCTGACTGATTTTAGTTGGCACTTGCAGTCCGTCGGAAAGGTGCCATCAATTGCACCGTCTACCCTCATCTGTCCAGGAGGCGCGAGGGGAGCAAGGGAGCTGCAAAGGGGGGCGCTCTCTGTGTATTCACAAATTGCAAAAAGTGCCACCACTCGGCCCTCTGACGCAGGGACGATTTTAAGGTGGGCGATTTCATGTTCAAAGAGGCGATTTCGAACAAGGTATGTGCTTCAGCCCTGCCCTCTGCAAACGTATAGCATGCGCCCGCATCTGCGCTGTGTGGGGTGCAACCAAAATGCTGCGGGTGCAGTATAAGCCTGAAGGCGCAGGGCTTGGCATTGCACCTAATGGCTGCTGTGTGACGTGAGCTCTAGTGGCTGGTGTGTGTGACGCCACCTTTCATGACATGGTGTGTGACGCAGTCCCTAATATGTGAAGCGCGGCGCAATGTGTGTATATAGAAGGCGTGACTGCATTCATGGCATAACCATGGACCAACGGGTCCCAACCATCGACCGTGAGCCACTGGGGTGCATGCCAGCAGGGTCCGCTTACTCCGTAACCCAGAGACCAGCAGTTGTTTGGCGATGATCGGTCACATCCTTCATGTTTCCATGCTGCTTTGCATTTGGGTTGGGAATATGTATGAGTTTGTGGTATCTTGCCACGGCCCCGTCCTGCTCTTGATTTGCTTCTCACATCCACTGTGATGATGGTGGGCTTTTGTTGGCCGATCTCATGCCGTTCAGTACATAGCATGCAATCGTGTGCAAACTGCGCCGCGTGTCCATGAGCTGTGGCACTCGGCTTGTGCAGATGCGGTCAGATTCGGAGATCCTGCGGGCACAAGCCGCGAAGGACTTGGCCGCCGCTGAGGAGATGGACAAGGAGGCTCAGCGCGACCAATATCGGAGCATGGTTCACTCGCTGAACATGGAGTATGCAGGCAGTCACAACGCCTCCCACTCCCCGCCTCCGCAGGTAAGGCAGCACGCAACGTTGCTGGCTTCGGGCTTCCCGCGTAGATGGCAACCAGCAGCGCCGATCGGGAGGCGTCAGGATCCCTTTGCCAGCCAACTGCCAACCCGCCCACTGGAATGTGGGCGGTGCGCACAGGGATCAGGCAGGGTGCATTGCCACGTATGATAATGTCTTGCTTTCCATAGGGTGCAGCAAGTTTCTGTGCGGCGTGCGCGAGCCGGGGTCGCACGATGGGGGATCTTTGCAGGATCTGGTATCACGAGAGTGGGTGAAGAATCTGGGGGGGAGATATGCGTCCGATGATTTGGCTGAGTCGTTCAAGGATAGGACCCCGCCATTGCAGCACCTGGACCCGCAGATTGAGGCAATGATCAAGGCTGGTGAGTTGCATCTAGTTCTGTTGGCCTTCTGGACGATGCAGTGGATGTGAAGTGAGGGCGAGGTAACTTGCTCCGGTAGGCAGACGATGTGCCAGGCACAATACCGTTCGCAAGAGACATGCATTCCGCATCGATAGATTATCGGGACACTCATGATGCCACGTCTGCCCTGCAGACGGACATAAGAACTGGATGGAGGCGCAAACTATCTGGAGTACGGATAAACCAAAAGAGTTGAAGGCGAAACCTCCTCAATCTCCGCCTTCCACTCCGTCCTCTAGACGCTCACCGCCACTTCGCGTTTCGTCGACCCCGCCCAACTCTCAAAAACAAAACAAGCAAAGCGGCATGTGGGCAGGAGGGTCTGCGGGATTGGGGACATTTTGGAAGGCATCCACTTTCATAAACCAGACAAATACCCAATCAGATGCGGACGGCGCAGCTATCTTCCAAGATCCCTCTCTTTTATCCTCACTTGTGAAGCGGGTGAAGAAAGCAAAAACAAGTGAGAAGAATTTGGACATGGCAGATGCCTCTATTTTTGCTGGCGTTCTTCAGAATCGATTTGAGGAAGAGAGTCGACGTCAACAGAGAGAGAACTACATAGAAACGGTTCAATCTGAATTCGAAGCAGAAATGGGTAGTCAAGGAGGGCAGAGCCGTTCAACTCAAACTTCAAGTCATATGCTGAGAGGATCTCAGCGCATTGAACATAGGTAAGATATTTGCGAACGAAAATTTCAAAGCACCCAACACAAAACCATGCAGAAAAGGTGTTGAAATGCATGACTTCGCTACATAACTTCACCGCAAACATAAAGCTCACTATTTATTGAGCGACACGAGGCCTTCTGCCTTCAGCCACCACGGCCATTATGGCATATGAGGCGGCATTAACTTGCTGTACACTCAGGGATACCTTGCATTATTCAGTGATGAGAGTGCGTTGTCCTTGCCACTTCTTGAACGGATGATATACCAAAAAGAAGGGTACGCATGTGTAAATGCATCATATTCAGGTATATTCAATACCGCAGATGAGTTCGACCAACTTAAACGTGCATTAATCCCGTGTATCCCCCCTGCGCAGTATGGTTTGAAGGTTGGCGATAACACCAAACTCGGTAGCGCCTAAGAAATTGCGTCAGGTGTGTTGTGCATATTTCTCTACTATAAATATTGGTATTCACTCTGGCTTACCACCACGCATTGTGCGATTTGCACCAAGCGTATTTCTCTGCTGTCTCGATGCTCGCCGAATAGAAAGCCCAGCTGCTATTCACAGTCACTCTGCTGCTTGATTCAACCTTCCATTTGCTGTTGGCATTCATGTTCACACATTTTAAAACGGTGCATAGTACCAGGACCGACTTCAAACCCCCGTTCGGGCAAACGCGGCTCTGGTCACGACGCTGCCACATGATGACGACAGCTGGACGGCGCTTCCCCAGTGGGAGGCCCCCGCCTGCCCTTTTGCATGCCGGTAGAAGTAATTGCATAAGAGAGTTCACTGTTGCTGCGTTTACGTCGGATTCTTCCACGATGCTTCTGCCATACTCAGACATACGGTATTGAGCGAGTCAGCGACACCCTAGTGCGAAGATTTGAGAGCATATCCTCGTCCATCATAGCATTACCCTCTGCTCTCACGCTACGTGCAGGCGAACCTCATTGTCTCTCTCTCTCTCTCCTATCTCGGGCTATATTAGTTTCCCAGGTGTCGGATACCACCGCTGTCAGCTGATGTACACCGCTACTCTCACAGTGTTCCGATGATTTCCAGGATTCGTCTTCCTTGATACAGTAAAATGGTATTGTTGCCAGCAAGTGGCTTCTCTGCGGTGAATATTACTGAACGGGAAATCTTCCCAGAGTACAATAGGGGCGACGCGCCACGCACACGCACCGCACACACACACACGCACGTTCACACGTTCCACGTATACTATAGTCCTGCTCATAAATTATGGGGCACTTTTTGACGATTTCGAACACGCTTTCCGAAAATGCACCCCCTACACACATGGATATTGCTTATATACGACTGCCACCAATTCGGAAAATGCAGGGAGTATACAAATGACGACTACAAGGTCAAATTTTACAAGGGGGGGTCGGGTCATGTAGTACCACTACTGACGCGTTGACCAGGCGGCATGCAAAAATGCCAATTTTTAAGGGGTTATGCCGAGGGGGTCGAATGACGATTTTTTTCAAAATCAGGAAGTCGCTCCCAAGTGACATTTGAAATCGAAATTTTGGGGTTACATAGTGGGCAGTCGATAGGCATCGATTGCCCCCCTGAATGGCCCCTATATGGACCCCCACAGCATTTTGCCATTTTCGACGAATATTGGCTGAAATTAATTCCGAATTTTCAGAATTAAAAATACGGCACTTTTGGAAAAATTCGGGGGTCACCTTCTCGCGCGATCTTCGGGCGCCCCACTTCATCAATGAAGGGTCCATGAGGTAGGCGAAAGGAGAACTGGTCACTGGGTCGGTCGGGTTGCAGGTGACACCACTATAGTGTCACTAGTCTACTTGACTACTTGAGCTGCTTGAGACCTTGAGCCCTTGAAGAATCCCTACCCAAAGAGCATCTAACCTTATTGAACTCGGTACAACCATGCCTTATGGGAGCAGACGAACCACCTCGCGCGCTGCCACACCTTCTATGGAACCGAGGTGACATGCGCGGATGCGCGACCGACAGGTTCGGGCAGTCTCGGCAACACCACCGCCCGCTCTTCGTTGCCCCTTAATTTATGAGCAGCACTATAGTAGAATATCCCTCGAAAAGGATATTGCCGAAGAGAACATATCACAGTTGATTATTATACTAAGACTGTCTCTGATTATATTGATATCAAGTGAGAAATTAATGTAGAAATGGAAACCTAGAACCCAAACGGTGACAGTGTGTGACACTGCACCTCGAGTACAGATCTAAGGGTCTGGTCAGGGTCTTCACCGGGACTCCCAAGAGGGCCCTACCGGGGGTCAGATTCCAGCACACACATTCACACACACACAGGGGAATGCTGTTATTTTGTTGTACAAGAGGAAACGGGTGTTGGAAATACAATACGGTATACGGTATATTGTTTCCCTTTGCAAAAGTGCACCTTTGTAACGGCATTTGCAGTCGGGCAGCGTTGCTTGGGGTGTCCGTCACTTGTGTTGTGCGGCTTGCTGTAGGGCTGTGTGCAGACTGTTTTTGTGCCAGGAGGTATTTGAATTATCTGCCTGTCATGCGTCATCTGATCGAATATGACCCAATACTGTAATTAGGCGGGAAATTAGCAGTAGATTGAGATCAGAGTGACAAATGTCAAATGAGACATGATCAGAAGACTTCAGTAGGTAGATCAGTATTTAAGAGCCGATCAGGGTTGACGGCGCAGTTTCCGTTTCCAGTACATTTGAGTTAACACCTCCCAAATCCTCGTGCAACCCGAAGTTGGCAGCATAGTGCAAACCCGAAGTTGGCAGCACACCCTTACTTACCGTTACAACCGCATACCTTATACTGATCTACTTATCGTCTTATCGTGTTGTGTGATAATGCCTGCTTGCATGTATCACCCGATCTTTTTTGTGGCTATAACTATCTCGACATCACCGATCCGTTCGTCGTAACTGAATCCAACCTCCGACTAATGCGTACCCACACATATAATGTAACCCCGGGACAATTTGGTACCAGATGTTGGCAACGATCACGGACCAGTGCATCACGTTGTGTGAGGCGTTCCGTTGGCATTGTTAGTGTTATGTCGAATTCGTTGTGGAGCGATTGTGACTTGCAGTATGTTGCCATACAGCACGCGATTTGACAAGGCGATAGCTTATTATCCGACATTTCATTTGTCGTCTGCGGTGTTGAGTATTTATGGTGACTTCTACAACTTCACGTATAACTCCTTACGATTTCCGACTTCCAACTTACCGATCAACATAGATGCAGAGCTCATTTCGGTCGATGGTGATAGTGATGATGACGTCCGTAATGGGATGGCGGACATAGAGAATGAACTCGTTGAGGAATTCAGCGACGTTATAGTGTAGGGAGACCTGTGCCGATATCCATTCTGTGCCGATGATGATGATGATGATGATGATGATGATGATGACAATGACGTTATAGTATTCATTCGGATAGTATGCCACCGAATGTGGAGTTGGAGACGTTATATTATATGGCTAGCCGTCACTTTGACGACATGCAAAACAGTTCCCTGATGTTTTGTGTGCGCAGCATTTCAGTAACGTGGAACTTCAATGTTGACGGAATGACCGACAAAGACATGCTATTGACGTTCATGACGTACGCTCTCCTTAACGGTATGGTATAACATGTCGGCACCGATATTACAACGACAATATTGTGAAGATAATATGCATGGCGGTTTCGTCGAGAGAAATGATGATCTGTCAAGGACGTTTAGACATGGGGGTGCACAGTAGACGCGAGCTATTTGTTCGTTGTGTTAGAGCTGACTTGTGGAGATTCCCTGTGGCGACTGTAGAGATTATAGTGGGTGATTTATTGTTCTTTGGTACAACTATCGGTACGACTACTTTTCGCAATCATCCTTATCTCGTCGTTATGATCTGGTTGAAGCAATGCCAAGAAAATCATCTTGTTCGCCTGGGCGTTGATGCGTTCTCCCTGACTGATATTTAACTCTGGCTCCGATTTTACCTTTACCACCAACTAGTATAAACAGCTCTTGTACGTCGATTATGGTATGCTCCGGGTACTGGATTCTAATGTTTATTGGCGGATGATGCATGTTGTGTGATGACGCACTATTGCAAGTTCTGTTTGTTTCGCGGTGTTCGGCGATCGGCAGATGTGCGCACAGTCAGAATCAAATGGAGTTCCGATCTCCAGGAACAGTTTGCCTGCTTCGCATGTGCGATCGAGTTTTGGGTAGTTCTTTTGGGCGATATATACCAGAACAATAATTGCGTGCTGTGGGGTGTTGTATGAGCACGCCAGCCTTGTCGACGGTAAAATGCTGATAGCGATGATACTCATACAATGAGGGTATGACTGTTATTTTTGAGAAGGAGATGCTTCCTCGGCGCGGATAGTGGTGTGCGAACACGAGGTACTTTTTTGACTGCTATATATCTGATTCTATCACGGTACAAGGATTAAAAAGTGAGAATTTATCATCAAACCTTCGTTCAGTTCTGTCGATCGGTTCGGAGGCGACTTATCCGCGCCTTACGACCATGGGCTTGTACCCCATGGCTCCGGAGGTTAGATCCATTGTAACGTGCAATATATATCCGATATGATGGCGTAAGTTATGGCGATATTTGCTATACTGTGATAAGTGTGTTGCTTCATATAATGTGCTGGGGGGAAGGAATATGTTGAGCATATGTATTATATACCAACACGAACCTCATCAGCATAGTATTTAACAATATCCACGGTACATAGCAATGTGGTATGTACCTTCGTCGACTGCAAGCATGAATGGTTTGGATCTGTACACGAACGCGCATTTTCACTCTGGCGCATATATAACTCCTATGATGTCAACACCACCGTTGTCATATGCGATTCCGACGGCATCAACGGAGTCAGGTGCGACAATGCTTGGTGAGACTCCATACGTAAATACACATGCTCACTCTGGCGCATATATACCATCTATGGTGTCAATACCGCCGCCACCATATACGATTCCAACGATATCAACGGAGGCAGGTGTGACGATGCCTGGTGGGACTCCACACATGCATGCGCATGCTCACTCTGGCGCATATATACCACCCGTGGTGTCAATACCGCCGTCACCTTATGCGATTCCGACGATATCACTGGAGTTATGTGCGACCATGCCTGATGGGACTCCATATATGAATACGCATGTTCACTCTGACACGCATATACCGCCCGTACACATCCATTTTATATTCCGATATGGTGATTTCTGATGGATTGCTTTTGATAAGACCACTGCATCCACAAGTAACGTTGAAATCTGTACAACGTTAAACCCACCGTCACTGATAAAGTGTAAACTCGGATGGGAAACTACATCCCAATGACTATAAGTTGACTATTGCTCAACATTTACATTTTCGAGTAAGGGCGGAATGATTAACTATAAATATATAACATATAACCCGATACCATGCTTAATTGCATATCTTTGGATCAGAAGATGATAGTTATATAATGTATATATATATATATATATATCCCACCTGATACACTTTGGCACTATAGCCATACATAAGAGTGGGAAGGACAGGAGCATCGCTGTAGGACTGGTTGATATAGTCCCAGTACTGAAGGCAGAATGTGGCACCCGAATAACAGCTGATAACTGTTGGGTGACCACCATGCAAAACCTTCCAGGCGTAACTCCTTCGTCCTAGGATGCAAGTGAATCGTTCATAATATGTTGACATCACATAAAAGCATTCCGAGGAAACCCCTATATATTCATGTGAGTTGTCATCACTACAAATGACATGGGTTTCGAATCGTCGAAATGAGTATAACTCCGATGGATTCATTAGTACAGAACAGCTGCTGAGATTATTCCTCCGGCTGGATTGCAATCATTCACAATCCCTGTACATTCCGGTGACAAAATTTTGCACTGGACTGATCACCGCACTTGGTATAATCTGTGATATATAAATCATCAGAAAAAGCGTTGCAATCAGTACAACGCTGTCTAAACTCATAAAATGAGTAATAGATTTCCTCAGATGTAATAAATTGAGGCACAATGTGACCCGCGCTAAGATCGCGTATGCATGGACACAATATGACTCGTGCCGATGACGTGGACATATTTCATACAACCCCCGGTACGAGCGGACAAGGTTGACTGCCACGACATCACATCTGAAATCAATAAATCACTCAGAGAGAAGGTGTTGACATCAGTATAACACCATTATACAGATAGTCATGAGGAGTTTAAAGAAGACACAATCCCTCCGATATTGACATCATGGTACACATATTACCATACTCTCTGATTATACATTTGATCCCACAACATACGATGATGGTAATAGCAAACCACTTCGCCGCTGGAGGGTAGTGTTGTATTGTATACAGCACATACATGAGCACTATGTGATCCACGCTGATGACGTGAATTCGGGCTGCATCCCAAAACCTGCGATGCACCTTCGGTGCAATGGGCTGCATCCCGAGAACTGCTATCCAACTTCGTCGAAAGCTGCCACGTCATCACATATGAGGTCGGACCTCTACTGTTGTATTTAAACGGCGCCTGACAACCGCCTGGCAATTTACACTTCCTTGAGGGGGGAAGATGGTAAGCTAAAAAAATACAAAACCCAAATAAATAAATAAATAAGACAAATAATAAAACAAGTAAAGTTGCATCATCGTTGTTGTTTTGGTAATCATGACTATATACAGTACAGTCAAACCATGCAAAACTCCATGAAGTTGACACACATATGTCTCGAACATTTCTAAGGTCATCAGCCATGACGTACATATGAGCTTGATTTTGAAGACCTAGACATTTGTATACATCTGGTCTATCATGTATCCAGACTAGAATTGTATATTGATTCGGTGCAAGCACTATAGCCTCTGCCACCGATGATCACTGAAAAAGGGCAACCATTCTTGATATTTCATACATATCATCTGATTGCATCATTAAAGGTGCCGAGAGTACTCAATGCAATATGCAGGCTACGGCTGAGTACAACACCTAGATAGGTCAAAGCCACCGAGCTGACCAATGCAGCATAAATGCTAGCTGCCTTTGAAGGCTACATAATAAGTCTATTGCCCTTATGTCTTGAAATGTATCCGTGTATTGGCATCTCTTTGAGGAAGTCATGCCTGCCGAATAAGCCATACTGGTCATCTTATTTTCATTAGTCATTAGATATCTGATCATACCGCCATTGAACAATGCCTATTTTGTGAAATTATCACGAGGCATTTCAGTGGCGCACATCAAAAAAATACAGTGCAGCAGAGATCATCAGCTCGTCTTCATCAGACCTTTTAAGGTTGAGTTGTTGTCACATGTATTGATTTATCAGACACCATATCTCAGAGGTCTATCCACCATGGAAGACAGAGTCCGTGCAATCATGGCTATTCAGCCTCCAACATAGCTAACATAGCTATCCAGCCTATGGCCCAACTGTTGGCAAGCAGCCTCTACGCCGCATGGCTAAAGATATGGCAAGTCTAACCTTCGGTCATTCTTGGGCATAGTCGGCCAATTCAAGAGATTTATTCCGAAATTCTCCAAAGTTGCTGATAGGGATCGCTAAGTAAGCGATATGATAGCACGGCTATTATTGAACGATAACAGCTCGCGCAGCGTATGTGTGGGTGATGAGTGCAGTCGCTTCTCCAGAAGTGTTGCTGTAGCTCAATGCTACCTCATTTACGCCAACAATGCCCCGCTGCACCTCTCAGGTGCTACCACAATTGGGTTGTGAACCCGAGGCATTGGGTGAACAATAGGTATCGGCTGATCGAATAAGCCATGTGATACCCGCATGCTTGTTCAATTCATGCTTGAAGCGAAGATGAGTCTTCTCAGAACACTTCGGTTCTTCAAGACTAATCTTGCTTTGCCATCTCGATGCCAGTACCTGGCCTCTCGATGACAGGTGTCACTCAAGGTGAGTGGATGACAGATGATAGTATGACTGTTCATGTCACAGTCGACCGTACTGACGACTGTTTGTCATTATAATATATGACATGACATGACATGACATGACATGACATGACATGGTATGACATGTATGACACGTATGACATGTATGACATGTATGACACATATGTCATCGGTCATAACCCTGACAGATCTCCCCTCTTAAAAGAGTTGTGACCTCACAACATAGGGTGCATACCTTTGTATATGTCTTTGATGTCTTTGTTGTTGTGCTGGTACCAGTCTTCTTACACCGATGAGGCGTCCCTCAAGGTGTTTTAGGATATCGGGGGGAACTGAGTCCACTTTAAACCCTCACCTTAGGCATTTAGCCTTACAGTTCTTAGGATGTAGCCCCCATGAATTGCGTATCGTATTTCAGAGTGACGTTTCAAGGTATCCATGAATTGCGTATCGTATTTCAGAGTGACGTTTCAAGGTAGGTATCCGAGGTTTACGTTACGGATATATTTGCGCTTGCCGTCGACGCCTTTGCGAACGATGATCGACGATTTAACGAACGATTCTCGGCCTTATATAGTGCATAGAATTGCATCTTACATAGTGCACCCAACCCTTCCTCCCCTCCTGAAGCTACTATGGAGGTTCACAGGCGGCATGGGGAGCCCGATTTTTGGGGCTTGTTTTAATGCAAACGGAGTGGCCCTGCTTAACGAGATTGGATTTATAATCCTGCACCCGGTCTGCTCAACTCCTCAATATTTGGTCCGGTACGCGCGCTTTGACGAACATTTCATAGATTGGATTCGACAACGTACTAATGTGAAATTCGTTTTAGTTATGTGTGTCAAGCATAACTCAGGATCACAACTCCGTCCACCTCAGTATCCGGTAGCGCGGATTACTGGCCATAGATCCGAATGACAAACCACGGTCTGGCAAAGGTAGCATAGCAGTTTTTCACAGATATTGGTACCCGCATATATGCGTATCTGTGTAAGGGTATGATTTGCACAAGGCTCACTACACCTCAGCAAGGAAGGATCAATTCCCGCTCCTGTCATATCAATTTGATGCAGGGTAAGAATGTTAGGGATGTAACCCTGCAGTTATCGGGATGCAGCCCTGCAGTTTTTGGGATGCGGCCCTGCAGTTCTTGGAATGCAGCCCTGATTATTATTCGGTCGGCAATTATTGGCAAAAGTCATCGGCTATCAGCTTTTTGACTCAGAAGCCACAATGTTATAGAAGCTGCGACCTATCGCGACCATATGCGGCAGTTATGCCTTCAGCATACGTAGACAATATGATTATGTGGAACTTATAATCCCACTTAAGTTGCATCATGATAAATTTATCCAGGTGTTAACAAGTGTTCAGGATTTGATAAGGGGTTGACGCCCCACAGGCCAAAGGTCATTGTCTCGTAAGGCTCGCCATACCATAATGGAGGTATGGAGCTGGAAATGAAAATGCTCAAGATATCCGAAGACAGGAAGGCTTTTTGTTGGCCAGAGTTGCTGGCTAGATGCTTAACCTCGATGGGGTTGCATTCGGTTATAAACTGTGCAACCATACATGTGACTTATGCATTGGTGTATGACTTTGATGAATTGTCTCTTGTCATGAACCTGGAAGGAATGACGGGCAAATAGCTAGAGTGGCGGATCTCACTCACTCAGCTTTGCTGTTATGGAATTTGATGCCTGAATGGCACAAATGGCAATCCTTTGGCTTTGATGTTTCCCTTCAGACACCGGCAACAACTTGTGTGCCAGCTTCTCTTAGATTTGGGGGAAAACCATGGATCAACAATTCATCAATCAAAACACATGTTACCAAGGCTGATTCAACGAATCCTTTAACTCTTGAAATTCAACAATCAGCATCTCAGGCTGTTGACGTCAAAGTAATGGTCGTAAGCTTACAATATAGCTTATTCACATTTAAAAAACCATCGTTCTCCTATGTCAGTGCCCTTCATTTAATATGATAGAGCCGGAGAAATATGCATCTATGATTTCTTCATAATGAACTTCATGTGTCAGTAAGTCAAATAAAGACTTCATTTGATGCTTCAATCGGCATGATGTACCGTGTCGTCAACTTTATGACTGCTATACACAGATGCTGGAACTTTTCATAAGATTTTTAATCTTCCAAGCAAAATCACAATGATGTAAAATCAAAATGATGTAAATCAATTTTTGGCAGTTGTATGAAGAATGGACGAATCTATACTCCTTCCTCCCCCTTTAAAAAGAGGTGTATCAAACCAATCAGATGGTGATGGAGAATGCCATTCAATTATTATGTTATGTGAAAAATGGTTTGATAGAAAATCAGACTGAGATTACTCATCGAATCAAGTGCTTTCGAGGTAACAATGTCAATATGAACACCGATTTTCTCTACGTCATACCGGCAACATGCCTGACGCTTTTGAATGTGGCGAATGCCAGATGATGTTAAATGCCAATGTCAATAATTCACTATGATTCAATATGCAGTTTTTTGGGTTGCAGCCCACATACATTGTCAGTTCAGGGTCACTATAGTGTGCCCAACTTAGACAATAGTGTGCCCAACTTAGACAATAATGTGCCCAACTTAGACACTAGTGTGCCCAACTTAGACAATAACAACGAAATCAGTGATGGTACCGAAGTTAACTTTGGTATCGAAGCTAATAGAGAGTCAATCAAGAAGTGTCTATAATGACAACAACTTAATGAATGGCTGGTATGTCATTTCATTGTGATGATATTATATGTCAGTATTAGAACATGGCATCGCCTAGTGATATGTGAATCTTCTTCAGTACATGACCACTTATCTCAATGGTGCCCATTTTATTTTTGGGCATACACTATTCAGAGACTTGTCATGGTAAAGAAGTATGAATGATGAATGTGTCATTTCAATGCCGACAGAATTGTGACTTGTTGATGACTATTTGCCACTAATTTAAAGTTTCCGTAACTTTCCAGAATGAGAATGAACTGCGCTTGGAAACCATCTGCAGATTGCGGGTTCGAGTCCCGCCATGGCTTTCCCCAAGACTTCGTGGCCTAATGGACGAGGCGACAAATTTTTAAACATTCCAGAATGAGCTTTCACAGAGTCACAAATCCTCAATGAAGCATGCGTGTCTTATATGCCAAAATGATATGAAACCACAAGTATGATGCCAATCTGTATGTGGATGGTTTATACCATTGTATGCTATTCCACAAATAAGTAGTGATGTAAGAATAAAACTTTAAACAATTGCAACTCGGTACAAATCCGAGTGCATTCAAGTCCACTTGTATGCTCAGAATCTGAATATAATGTACTTTCTATATGCACAGGATAGAATATGTTTTCTATGTGATTCTGGATTCAGGAACTAGAGTCAATGAAAAACTCCTTTCCTATTTCAGAGGATGAAACCTTTTTTCCCTTAGGTGCAATACCTTAACTTAAGGAATAGTCATTTTCAATACAAGTTTCGATCGATTTTCTCAAATCTGTCACTTTTATGATGACCAGACTGGTCAATTTTACAGCATAACCCACTTCCCCTTGCTGAAGGAGATGACTCCTGTCATAGCTCATAGGGCGGTATGTTGGCTGTTTTTATATGACACATGGAAAACATGAGTGGCTCGACAATTTTGAAGAATTTCGGGATAAATATCCTGAATTGGCCGACTATGCCCAAGAATGACCGAAAAGATTACTTGCCATTTTTAGCCATACGGCGTAGAGGCTGCTTATCAACGGTTGGGTCATAGGCTGGATAGCTATGTTAGCTATGTTGGAGGCTGAATAGCCATGATTGCACGGACTCTGTCTTCCATGATGGATAGACTTCTGAGATCTGGTGTCCGATAAATCAATACATCTGAACAATTCAACTTTAAAAGGTCTGATGAAGAGCTGATGATCTCTGTTGCACTGTATTTTTTTGATGTGCACCACTGAAATGCCTCGTGATATAATAATCTCACTGAATAGGCTTTGTACAATGGCGGTATGATCAGATATGTAATGATCAATGAAGACAAGATGACCGATATGGCTTATTCAGCAGGCATGACTTCCTCAAAGAGATGCCAATACACGGATACATTTCAAGACATAAGGGCAATAGACTTATGTAGTCTTCAAAGGCAGCTAGCATTTATGCTGCATTGGTCAGCTCGGTGGCTTTGACCTATCTAGGTGTTGTACTCAGGCCGTAGCCTGCATATTGCATTGAGTACTCTTGGCACCTTTAATGATGCAATCAGATGATATGTATGAAATATCAAGAATGGTTGCCCTTTTTCAGTGATCATCGGTGGCAGAGGCTATAGTGCTTGCACCAAGTCAATATACAACTCTAGTCTGGATACATGCTAGACCAGATGTATACAAATGTCTAGGTCTTCAAAATCAAGCTCATATGTACGTCATGGCTGATGACCTTAAAAATGTTCGATACATATGTGTGTCAACTTCATGGAGTTTTGCATGGTTTGACTGTATTTAGTCACGATTACCAAAACAAAAACGATGATGCAACTTTACTTGTTTTATTATTGTCTTTATTATTTATTTGGTTTTTAGTTGTATTTTTAGCTTACCATCTTCCCCCCTCAAGGAAGTGTATTGCTAGGCGGTTGTCAAGCGCCATTTAAATACAACAGAGGTCCGACCTTTATGTGATGACGTGGAAGCTTATTATGAAGCTGGACAGCAGTTCTCGGGTTGCAGCCCATTGCACCGAAGGTGCATCACAGTTCTTGGGATGCAGCCCGAATCCACGTCATCAGCGTGGGTCATATAGTGCCCATGCATGTGCTGTATAAAATACAATACTACCCTCCAGCGGCGAAGTGGTTTGCTATTACCATCATCGTATGCTGTGGGATATCAAATATGTGATCAGAGAGCATGGTAATATGTATACCATGTTTGTCAATATCGGAGGGACTGTGTCTTCTTTAAACTCCTCATGACTATATGTATATATTGGTGTTATACTGATGTCAACACCTTCTCTCTGAGTGATTTATTGATTTCAGATGTGATGTCGTGGCAGTCAACCTTGTCCGCTCGTACCGGGGGTTGTATGAAATATGTCCACGTCATCGGCACGAGTCATATTGTGTTCATGCATACGCGATCTTAGCGCAGGTCACAATACAGTGCCCGAGCATACGCGATTTTAGCGTAGGTCACATTGTGCCTCAATTTATTACATCTGAGAAAATCTATTACTCATCTTTGTGAGTTTAGACAGCATCGTACTGATTGCAACGCTTTTTCTGATGATTTATATATCACAGATTATACCAAATGTGGTGATCGGTCCAGTGCAATATTTTGTCACCGGAATGTACAGGGATTGTGAATGATTGCAATCCAGCCGGAGGAATAATCTCAGCAGCTGTTCTGTACTAATGAATTCATCGGAGTTATACTCATTTCGACGATTCGAAACCCATGTCATTTGTAGTGATGACAACTCGCATATGAATATATAGGGGTTTCCTCAGAATGCTTTTATGTGATGTCAACATATTATGAACAATTCACTTGCATTTTAGGACAATAGGAGTTACGCTTGGAAGGTTTTGCATGGTGGTCACCCAACAGTTATCAGCTGTTTCTCGGGTGCCACATTCTGCCTTTAGTACTGGGACTATATCAACCAGTCCTACAGCGATGCACCTGTCCTTCCCACTCTTATGTACGGCTATAGTGCCAAAGTGTATCAGGTGGGATATATATATATATATTATAACTATCTTCTTCTGATCCAATGATGTGCTATTAAGCATGGTATCAGGTTATGTTATATATATAGTTCAGCATTCCGCACTTACTCGAGGATGTAAACACTGAGCAATAGTCAACTTATAGTCATTGGGATGTAGTTTCCCATCCGAGTTTACACTTTGTTAGTGACGGTGGGTTTAACGTTGTACAGATTTCAACGTTACTTGTGGATGCAGTGGTTTTATCAAAAGCAATCCATCATAAATCACCAGATCGGAATATAAAATGGATATGTGTGTGTGATATATATAATATGATATATATCTATATATTGTACATGTATTATTTCTGTACATTGTTATAATGAGGTAATGTATGTATATATGGTTCCACCTTCTTCCCCCCTCAAGGAAGTGTGAACACACAGGCAGTTGTCAAGTGCCTTAATACCTCATAATGTAGCATGCAGTCCTTATAGGAAGCAGCTTATACAGTTTTAGGGTTGCTGCCCTACAGTCCTTGGGTTGTTGCCCGAAATATTGTCATAACTGTGCTGATTTCAGCATGACATAAATGCCAAACACAGAGTGTTTTGCTATACATAGCGGCATTTCAGGGTGTATAGTGTTACAGTGACCCTTATCACCCACAGTGACATTAGGGTGTTACTTGGTATCAGTAACACTAAATTATGTCAAATTAAAGCAGTATGAACATTTTTTTTGAAGTAATTGAAGCAAAACTGCATTTAATATGTCACTGCATATCACGTGGTTTTTAGGAGGTGTGTTACACCCCTGTAATTGTACACGTGATTTAAAGGGTGTTACAGGGTGTTACAAGTGCTGTACTATTTTGGGCATATTTATCAATAGCTGATAAAATGGAGTAACGAAAAAAATGAAACCCAAATTTTCATTTTGAAATCATACGTGTGAGTTTTTCACGTATTTAGTTACAGCAACTATGTACACCCCTAGGTGTTACACACCAGATATTTAGGGTGTTACATGAAATATGACTGTGCACATAATGTTTTTCTGGTACCTTAATAGGTATAAAATGATAATCCGTGAAAAAATGGAGTCCGAATTTCAATTTTGAAATCTCCCGCAATGGGATTTTACCCATTTTCACCATTTCTGGCCACTTATATGTATACTACAGTACATATATATCAGTGGTTGTGTAATGTGCAACTTACAGAACTCGTGTAACTTATCTCACTTTTGCACATGATATTTTTCATGGCTTTTTATTGAAGATATCTGATGGTCAACATGTGTGGTTGCACACACATATGGGTTTTGCTGATTTAAACCCATGGAAAGTGGACCAAGATATATATATTAGGTGTATCAACTTTAAGTGTGATCACTTAAGTGGTAACTTGTCAGTAACCTATCATCTACTTACTGAAAGAGTATCAAATGACATCTTCAGATTCCAAGTAGATCTGGACAAAGCTTGATAAATAAATCTAAGCAGTGTCACACACACACATGTGTGTGTGTGTGTGTGTGTGTTGTCCATAACGACTTCTATCAGATGTCAATATAGTTACCGATCTGAGAGGTTACATGCAATTGAACTGATCAATACTTTATCAATTGTCAGAATGCAATGTAGAAGTTGTTGTTGCTCCAGCAATAGTGAGTGGGACGAATGGGCAGTGCTCAACAGTGACCAGCTGTTATTTGAGCACTGTATACTGCCTTCGGGTCTGGAGATATCTCCACCCAGCCCTTCAGCAAGTTGTGTGATCCTGTCCCATATCTATCGCCATCACTTGACATCCAACACGCACATGTGTTTGTTGGATGGTATCTATGTACAATGTATTGATATTATACTTGATTATTACACTTAGGAGTCAGTGTAATTTCAATGTACATAATGATACCAGTGACTTGATCATTACACTTAGAGTCAGTGTAATGTCATTATACACAATGATGTCAGTGATTGTAACAATACATATGTCACTACATAGGTACTTCCTGATTGAGTACACTATGTGTGTGTGTGTATAGGTATTTACTGATTTAATACACTATACCAAATTGATCTATCACATAAGATGATCTGAATACCAATAACAGCATGTATCTAACATGATGTATATCAACTCGGTTAGTAAATGTAATCCTGCATATCTCATCGGCAGTGATGAGTTGCTTGGGTATATTTCACACATGGTTCCGGTGAGCATTCCTTTCAGTGATCCACAATAGAACAGTATACCCATCCCAAATCCTACGTCAGGGTATACTGAGCTAATTATTGTGTTAAGACCATGAAGAGGCACCTTACACCAAGTGGGTTTTTTATAGTTTAATCATGCACAGCAGGTATGCTATGTGATTTATTTTGCAACATCTGATGCACTTGTTATATGTGAGTATACATGCCAGCTGCTATCGTGATCAAGCTGGTTGCATATGTGTATGCATATGTCAATGTATAATACAGTGGAATCAGACTGCATGATATAGTTGCATGGTATAATAATGCTTGGAACATCTTGCTGTATGCACTTGGTATATACTGAATGAATAGTATATACTGCAAGTGTGTATGTGTGTGATAAGTGCTGAACACACATATGATTGCAGACACATGTAATATTTGCTGCACACACTATGATATTTGCTGTACACACATATATGATTGCACAGCATTCACTTCATCTGATGCCATACTGTACTGTGTGTGTGTGTGTGGTATAGCTACACACACAGCATGCAGTTCACACACACATGACTGCAAACTTGTATGTAAATCTGCCAGTGAATGATCATCATCTCTTATGTGCGAGCATCATAGATATTTAAGTAGCATGCTGCAAGTATATATACCATCAACGCGCATCATCTGATGATGATGATTCTAGCAGGTGTATACATATCTTGTCAAGGTAAATCATCATGCGCGCGTAGACGAGTGATTTTTGCAACCATTTGAAATGACGATATTTTGATGCGTACACTGCACTGAAAATTAGTGCGAGTAGCGATTATCAAAATCGCTGATGTGCGCGCTGCGAATGGCGAACATATCTCGTCGCAGGTATGTACGGCATATGATACGAATGCCATTTCGCTTACGGAACATATACTGATGACGATTTGTTCATCTGCGCGTCAATATGTCGCATCTCGTACAATTTTGCGAATGATAGCAGCGCATATGTGCGATCTGCATGTTGTATGCACACCTTATCGCGTTGTTATCCTCTGACGGCGTATATGCGAGCAAATGCGTTTGCGACGATATCTCCTCGCACACTCCTTTCGCTGTTTATTCCGCAGCGGTTGATATTATGCGAGATATGTCTTGTATGTGCGTTCACTGTCGCAGTCTGTATATGCGCGATCCGCGAACCTGTTGCACACACAAAAATACAATATCTCTACTGCTGCACTCACACTTGATATGTCCTCGTTCGTCGCCTTGACGATTAGAATACCAATGATAGGGATCGCTAAGTAAGCGATATGATAGCACGGCTATCATATTGAACGATAACAGCTCGCGCAACGTATGTGTGGGTGATGAGTGCAGTCGCTTCTCCAGAAGTGCTGTTGTAGCTCAATGCTACCTCATTTACGCCAATGCCCCGCACCTCTCAGGTGCTACCACAATTGGGTTGTGAACCCGAGGCATTGGGTGAACAATCAGTATCGGCTGATCGAATAAGCCATGCGATACCCGCATGCTTGTTCAATTCATGCTTGAAGCGAAGACGAGTCTTCTCAGAACACTTCGGTTCTTCAAGACTAATCTTGCTTTGCCATCTCGATGCCAGTACCTGGCCTCTCGATGACAGGTGTCACTCAAGCCTAGTCCGATAAAATGGGACTGGGTGGTTCCCTTGGAACCACGGGAATTTCTTGACGGCCCGGGAAAAGTTGTCGGGACGCCCGGGAAAAACTGCGCGGGCCGAAGGCCCGCGCCATCGTGGAAAGGAGGGAAAAGAGAGGAGAGGGGGGAAATGCGGGCCGAAGGCCCGCGCGGCGGGCCGGGAAAAGGGGGGAGAAAAGGGGAAAGAGGGAAAATGCGGGCCGAAGGCCCGCACGGCGGGCCGGGAAAAGGGGGGAAAAGGGGGGGAGGGAAAATGCGGGCCGAAGGCCCGCGCGGCGATACACGTGGGCTGTTCAGCATGGAAAGCTCGGGTTGCCACCCTTTGAAGAAATAGAGCGGCAGCACAGCATGTTAAAGGCCCGCTTGGTAACTGCGAGAATAAGCCCCGAATATGCTAGCTGCTGGAAGGATGCCTCGGGAACCGTGATCATGCGAGACTTATTCACAGTGCCTTCGTTATACGATGGTGTCGCGGACTGGTTATACATTTTTCAACACTGCGCATTGAAGATCCAAAATGAGGCGGTGGTGGAAGGCATGGGATCCACGGTGGATCGCCATGCAACTGCAGTGAGGGGACTGAAGCAAGAAACCTATGTCATGGAAAGCTTTATCGAATACAATGGCCCCGAGTCATCAGAGGCTGATGGTTTCTTGACAGCGGCCTTGAACCTTCATTTTAAGGGTAAACCATGGCACTTCCAACATATTGATCGGCAGGGCAGAGGAAAACATATTGGCATGTCAGCCACGGTCTCCCGCTTGCACAAGCGTAAGAGCAAGCTTCCATTTATGGTTGAGGGATGGTAGAGATTATAGTAGATACGTAAGTAGAACCCCACTGATACCACATTCTAGTCATTATGTGATAACTTGATAATGTATGCATGAAAGTTGTCTAGAATGCGATTCAAATTAAACTGTATCATACTTGTTATATGTCATTATGTGATAACTTGATAATTATCAATGTTTTTTATGTAAGCAGTTAAGAATTCAACTTTGACTAAGTGAAAAAATAATTATACTCTCAAAAAAATCGGCCGCTATGTTCCACCCGGGAAATGGTTCCTTCGGAACCACGTGATTTTGCACTTTCTCGGACTAGGCACTCAAGGTGAGTGGATGACAGATAGTATGACTGTTCATGTCACAGTCGACCGTACTGACGACTGTCTGTCATTATAATATATGACATGACATGACATGGCATGACATGGCATGGTATGACATGTATGACAGGTATGCCACGTATGACATGTATGACACATATGTCATCGGTCATAACCCTGACAGTTGCCGAGCCACTCATGTATTCCATGTGTCATATGAAAACATCCAATATATACATATCGCCCTATGACCCTAAAAAGGGAGTCATCTCCTTCAGCAAGGGGACGTGGGTTATGCTGTAAAATCGACCAGTCTGATCATCATCAAGGTGACAGATTTGAGAAAATCGATTGAAACTTGTATTGAAAATGACTATTCCTTAAGATAAGGTATTGCACCTAAGGGAATAAAGGTTTCATCCTCTGAAATAGGAAAGGAGTTTTTCATTTACTCTAGTTCCTGAATCCAGAATCACATAGAAAATATATTCTATCCTATGCATATAGAAAGTACATTAGATTCAGATTCTGAGCATACAAGTGGACTTGAATGCACTCGGGTTTGTATTGAGTTGCAATTGTCCAAAGTTTTATTCTGACATCACTACTTATTTGTGGAATAGCATACAATGGTATAAACCATCCACATATAGATTGACATCATACTTGTGGATTCATATCATTTTGGCACATAAGACACACATGCTTCATTGAGGAATTATAACTTTTTGAAAGCTCATTCAGGAATGTTTAGAAAATTTGTCGCCTTGTCCATTAGGCCACGAAACTTGGAAAAAGCCATGGCGGGAAATCGAGCCCGCAATCTACAGATGGTTTCCAAGCACAGTTCATTCTGAATAGTGTATGCCCAAAAATAAAATGGGTACCATTGAGATAAGTGATCATGTACTGAATAAGATTCATATATACACATATCACTAGGCGATGCCATGTTCTAGTCACAATGAAATGACATACCAGCCATTCATCAAGTACGGAAATACAGCTCGTAGTAAGTTGTTGTCATTACAGACACTAAATCTGTGAGCCTTTTACGACAATCGAGAAATAATATTCATATTCTTGATTGACTCTCCATTATCTTCGATACCAAAGCTAACTTCGGTACCATCACTAGTTTCGTTGTTCATTATGACAATCATTATCCAGAAACATTGTCTAAAGTTAGGCACTCTATTGTGATCCCGAACTGACAATGTATGTGGGCTGCAACCCAAAAACTGCATATTGAATCATAGTAAATCGACATTGGCATTTGACATCATCTGGCATTCGCCGCATTCAAAAGCGTCAGGCATGTTGCCGGTATGACGTAAAGAGAATCGGTGTTCATATTGACATTGTTACCTCGAAAGCACTTGATTCGATGAGTAATCTCAGTCTGATTTTCTATCAAACCATTTTTCACATAACATAGTAATTGAATGGCATTCTCCATCACCATCTGATTGGTTTGATACACCTCTTTTTAAAGGGGGAGGAAGGAGTATAGATTCATTCATTCTTCATACAGCTGCCACAAATTGATTTACATCATTTTGATTTTACATCATTGTGATTTTGCTCGGAAGATTAAAAATCTTATGAAAAGTTCCAGCATCTGTGTATAGCAGTCATAAAGTTTGATGACACGGTACATCATGCCGATTGAAGCATCAAATGAAGTCTTTATTTGACTTACTAACACATGAATTTCATCATGAAAAAAATCATAGATGCATATTTCTCCAGCTCTATCATATTATATGAAGGGTACTGACATAGGAGAACGATGGTTTTTTAAATGTGAATAAGCTATATTGTAAGCTTACGACCATTACTTTGACGTCAACAACCTGAGATGCTGATTGTTGAATTTCAAGAGTTGAAGGATTCGTTGAATCAGCCTTGGTAACATGTGTTTTGATTGATGAATTGTTTATCCATGATTTTCCCCCAAATCTAGAGAAGCTGGTGCACAAGTTGTTGCCAGTGTCTGAAGGAAAGCATCTGAGCCAAGGATTGCCATTTGTGCCATTCAGGCATCGAATTCCATAACAGCAGAGCCGAGTGAGTAAGATCCGCTACTCTAGCTATTTGCCCGTCATTCCTTACAGGTTCATGACAAGAGACAATTCATCAAAGTCATACACCAATACATAAGTCACATGTATGGTTGCACAGTTTGTATCCGAATGCAACCCCATTGAGGTTAAGCATCTAGACAGCAACTCTGCCCAACAAAAAGCCTTCCTGTCTTCGGATATCTTGAGCATTCTCATTTCCAGCTCCATTGTGGTCAAGGAAGCATCAAGCCTGTGCCTCGCCGGGACGTTGCTCCTCAAAGCCGCGCACTTGAGGCGAGCCTTAAGAGACAATGACCTTTGGCCTGTGGGGCGTCAACCCCTTATCAAATCCTGAACACTTATTAACACCGGGATAAATTTATCATGATGAAACTTAAGTGGGTTAACTAGCCTGCATCGCAGGGATACCGCACTCTCAGGACTTTGTCCCCTTTGCTAGCGTAAATGTTTTTATTATTATTATTATTATTATTATTATCAAGTGGGATTATAAGTTCCACATTATCATATTGTCTACGTATGCTGAAGGCATAACTGCCGCATATGCCATGATAGGTCATAGCTTCTATAACATTGTGGCTTCTGAGTCAATAAGCTGATAGCCGATGACTTTGGCCAATGATTGCTGACCGAATAATAATCAGGGCTGCATCCCGAGAACTGCAGGGTTACATCCCCAACATTTTTACCCTGCATCAAATTGATATGACAGGAGCGGGAATTGATCCTTCCTTGTTGAGGTGTAGTGAGCCTTGTACAAATCATACCCTTGCACAGATACGCATACATGCGGGTACCATATCTGTGGATAAATAAAAACTGCTATGCTACCTTTGCCAGACCGTGGTTTGTCATTCGGATCTTATGGCCAGTAATCCGCAACTACCGGATACTGAGGTGGACGGAGTTGTGATCCTGAGTTATGATTGACATACATAACTAAAACGAATTTCACATCAGTACGTTGTCGAATCCAATCTATGAAATGTTCGTTAGTGCGCGCGTACCGGACCGAAAAATAAAAGGAGCACTGGGGCGATCGGGTGAGGATTTAAAGTGGACTCATAGAGACCCTCCGATATCTCGTTAAGCAGGGCCCACTCCGTTTGCATTAAACTAAGCCCCAAAAAGGGACCCTCCATAGTATTCCTGTGAACTTCGGGGGAGTAAGCTCTCTGAGGGGAGGAAGAGGTGGATGCATTATATACAGCCGTAAAAACGTCACTCTGAAATACGATACGAACGGCAACGCTATATCTATCCGTAACGTAAACCTCGGAAGATACCTTGAAACGTCACTCTGTCGCAAACGCGTGCATATGATGGTACAATCTCGGAATCGAACGAACTTAACACTCGCGACTGATCATAAGCATCATTAATATCCACTGGTGCCGGTAACTGATCGAGCAATTCTCAACACAGCATAAGATCGTAGAGCTACAAAATTTTTAAAATTCTGATACCCTGTTATCGAACGCTGAACTCTTACATGCAAGCCCAGATTCCAACATGAAAAAGTATAAAAACAGCAGTAAAGTATATCCGTCAAAATTGATATTATATCACAAAATACGAATTATTGTGTGTACAAAAGCTGTGAGCAGAACTGTCTTAGCACTCTAGCACTGGCACGCGAACAGCCACCTAGTACTTGCGAAGGCAAAACAATAATGAGTCCACTAGCCTGACCTTCGGTCAGAGTCTACTTATATCTCAATGCCCTGTCACATTTCCCAAAACTGTAACGGGTTCTAGCCCTTAAATCTTCATCTGGCCAATAGAAAGTCATTATTCCATGCCAGCTCTAACAATGTTACCGTTCACCGCATTCTGACTGACACGTCAGCGGCAAAGGAGTCACTGCCATCTTCGTCTTATCATTCCCTGGTCACTTGATGGTGACCATATCTTCTCTGACAAGTCTGCATCTCACAGATGGTCATCTTCGTAAAGCCTGTCATGCTGTCACCACTGTCATGCGTGTCACCAGCTGAACAAACCCGGCGCGGTACCATGAAAAGCCGGCGTTTGTTACAGCTGTCGCAAACGCGTGCATATGATGGTACAATCTCGGAATCGAACGAACTTAACACTCGCGACTGATCATAAGCATCATTAATATCCACTGGTGCCGGTAACTGATCGAGCAATTCTCAACACAGCATAAGATCGTAGAGCTACAAAATTTTTAAAATTCTGATACCCTGTTATCGAACGCTGAACTCTTACATGCAAGCCCAGATTCCAACATCCCCCATCTGTAGCTGCTGCGTGCAGTAGCACAGACTCAAATGTGGGCTTGTTCAGCATACTGGGTCGTATCACCATCTGCCATGAACTTGCCCAAACTGAAAGTGAACATACCAATGCCTTCACCTTCTCCGCCTTGTAACATTCTGGCTCTAACCAGCGGATTCTTGAACACCAAGACCCACATACACCTGCGGCCAATAGGTCCATGTTCCAGATGCCCAATCACATGCAAGCGTCCTGTCTGACTCAATCGTCTGAAGTACGCAGCCCTGCTCTCGGTCATGTCTGTTAAATAATAAGATGGAACGTGGACACATGCCACCACACGACTGGCCATTACTGCCAACGGAAACGCGATATCCAGCGCTGCGAACCAAGGCGAAGTCACCACTGCGTCACAGACACCATACTTCTCCTTCCATATGCGATAGTTACCCGGCTGAAGTGCGTCATGCGCCTCAGACCAACCCAACTGAGAGTTCCAGTCATTGTTCATGAATCTCAACTGCGGCCATTGCTCTACCATCACCTCACTGATGACCCCAGTGCCTGCCCACGGGTCCCACACGCCATCGACGGACTTCCAGTCCACCTCTGTCGCCAAACGCCTCACCTCAGAGGGCACCGTGATAACCAGTTCAAGCCCCCACTGTAGCGCGCTAGCTTCTCTCACCTGAGCCTTAGTCATGTGCCTCAGCTCTCCTCGTCTTTCAACTTCTTCTTCAGCCAGCGCAGGCATGAGAGGTGCATCCCTCAGATGCCTTGCCATGGCCTTCTGTTCCCGATATTTCTTGCTCAGCACCGTGCGATGCCCCTCATTCCAATGCCCTGGCATGAAGATCTGCACAGCCTCAGAGAGCTTGTCCTGTCTTCCCCAATCAATCTGATCTGGCATGCCCAAGAACATGTCCTCCTCCTTCAACAGCATCTCCCTTGATGAAATGGCATGCCAAGGCTGAAATTTGTTTCCCTTCACCACCCGACGAGGACCCACGTCTGCTGGCAACAGGCGCATCTCCGCCGACAGCTTCTCATTCAATTGCTGCTCCTTTATGCCCAGTCTGTCCTCTAGGGCACCGGAGCTCTCGTCTTTCTGGGTCTGCACCTCGGCATTGGCGGCTTGCATCCCCGTGCCTGAGCACCTGGGGCATAGCCACTCGCCTTCTGGTACTCCATCCAGTGCTGGGGTCAGACACCACAAGTGGTACCCCCTGTTGCATGCGTCACACAACAGCATCTCTGCCTCCCCATCGGTCTTCCTGCAAACTTCACATGCTAGGTGCTTACTGGGAACGGCTGCACTGCAGTCATACTGATCCTTCACCTGTAGGTGACATGGCGCGATGCTCTGCACGGTGCTCTTCTCTCTTAACTTGGTGGCGTCCTCAAGCACCACCACACCATCTCGCTGTATCTTGACCAGCTTCAGGATGGCGGATTTGGTCGCGACTTCCATGCCGCTGCGGGGCTTCTGCCTGATGTAGACGAAATCGCCCACCTTAAACTGGTGTGGACTAGGCTCGTAGCCCCCACCCCTTCTCCCTTCATAATGTAATGTATCACGATGCTGTGCGACCTCCAGGCTGCAACCAGCGTGTACCATCAATCGCCTCACCACCTGTGCTCTCTGGTGGAGGTCCTTGACTCTGGCATCCTTCTCATCTTCGACCTCAGCACCAAAATCCATGCTGGGCGCCCGTTTCAAATCAGGAGGCACTACTGCCTCTTGAGCGAACAACATAGTGAACGGCGCAACCCCCGTGGACTCCTGGCGCGCTGCATTATAGCTCAGCACTAGTGGCCAGAGCTGCTCATCCCACTCATAGTCGAGACCCTTCTCCAAGGCAAGCTTCTTAAAGCAGAACTTCATAGTGCGTACCACTCTCTCGGTCAGCCCATTGCCTTCTGGTGAGTCTGGCGAGGTGACTCGCCGGTCGATCAGACAGTCTCTGCATAGCTGCTTGAACTCGCCTTCAAACTCCTTTCCTCCATCCACCAAGCATTCTGCCGGCGCACCAAACACAGCCAGTACATGGCTGCGGAATGCCGCTGCGATGGTGCTCGCCTCCTTATCGGGAATGGGCACGCAGATTATGAACCTGGTATAGTGCTCGGTCATGATGAGCACTCGGTTGTTGCCAGACTTGGTCTCTCTCCTCGAAGGCCATGCCAAATCCAGCGACCAGCGATACATGAACGACACGATCTCAAGGGGGGATAAACATGCCTCCTCTCTCGCATAATGAGTCTTCACACGCTGACAGGTCTCACACTGGGTGACCACAGCCTCCACGTCTTTCTTCAGATCGGCCCACCAATGGCGCTGCCACAAAGATGCTGCGTACGTCTTATGCCCCAATGTCCAGTTCTGGAGTGGTATTCCTTTACCAACGCGAGACGGTCAGCAGGCTTAGGTATTCTCACCTCCTTGCCTGACATGGTGACCATGTAGATCTCGTCCGTGGCCTCGTCCCATCGATGTCGTGCTGCTCGCCTCCTTACTCGGCGAACTTCCTCTTCTGGCAACCTCACTCTACCATTGGACTTCAACCATCTAAGGCACCATGCATCATCGTGTACGTCTCGATGCTTGTCACGGTCTGACTGCTGCTCAGCCACGCTGGCCATCAGATCCTCGAATCTGGTGGTACACGTCAACCTGGGGAGCCTCATCTCTGACTCTCTGGCAGGCGGACTCCAGGCAGGCACATCCACGCGCGCTGCTGGGGTTGCGCCCTCCTTCACGAAGTGGTTCTCATGCCTCTGACGATACTGCGCCATGGTGTAGAGCTGCCACTCGTTCTTCTTCTTCTTCTTGGTTCCAGCCTTCTGTCGCTGGGCTCCAATTCCTTCTGCGCCTTTCTGCCCTTGCGAGCACATTATCCGCAGCTTCTCCTCCCAGTCGCGATGGGTCATAGTCTTCGCCACCTGCTGGGTGTATGCGTTCGAATTCTCAACCCATTCCGCCAGCAAAGCTTGCCTCTGCTGAAGGTCCGACCTCTCGTGGTCTGCCCAGTTGTTGTCTACAGCGATGGGCTGTCCTGGGGAATTCTCCGCCTCTGGGGATTCCTTGCTGTGAGGGAGCCCCTTCCTGCTTGCTTCTGCGACTGCCATCAGCAGCTCCATTGCCCTGCGATCCATGGCCAGGCCCAGAATGCTTGCCAATTCTACGTCGTTCAGGCCATCGGCCATGCGTAGCTCACTTGCGCTGTAGCCCATGGCTCGCGTCTTCTCTTCGAGGTTCACTTCTCGAGATTCTTCCTCGGCGTCTTCGCCGTCCTGGTTGCGCACCACGGTGCCCATCCTCGCTCTTCTGAACGCTCTTGACCCTTGCGTCGCCATGATGGTGGGTAGTGCCCTCAATGGTTCTCCCACCACGTTCACCACGTAGTGAGGCGCGCGGTCTGTCCTTATCACTGGCCTGGGATGCCAGCCCTTGCATATGATTGACGATACGATTCGTCCTTCTGGTCTCACCACCTTGCTCATGACGGAGCGAAACTGGTGGCTCTGGAACAAGTTGCTCCAATACGCTCGCAATCGATGTGCGTAAGCGCCTGCTTGTGCTGCATCAAAGGACACTGGTCTACCAATGACGCTGGCAATGTACGGGAACACCTCGTCCCTGATCTTGGTTCCAGGTCTGTGTGACAACGGAGAAACATTTTCCAGGATATAGCCTGGAGGCCTCTGCCGCTGCAGCTGCTGGAGTGTGGACAGAAGCCTGACCACTTCATAAAATAATTTGCTGTGCCTGCCATCCAGGCCTGTGAGTGTTCCAGCAGGGGAGAGATCCTGACATGGGAACCCACATACCATGACCCACTGGCGTCCTTGAAGAGCTCCTGCTCGTATGAAGTCGGCGCTGGTGGTCTCGCGCAGATCTTGGGGTAGAGCCCCAAGCTCTATTGCACGGGGCGAGATGAGGTCAGGGTATCGTCTTAGCAATGCCGTGCACCTGGCTCTGGCAACTGTCCGACTGCTCGGGGATATGTCCTGATACAGGTAGCGATCCACCTTCATCCCACTGCGGAGCAACATTTCTAGCCCAGCACATAGGCCTCCACATGGCTCGTAGCACACCACGCCTTCCTGCCGAGCTTGCGAGAAGAATCGACTGCCCAGCACCCTGGTGTCGACCTTCTCGGGCTTCAGGATGCGCTCCCCTTCAAAGTACTCATTGCTGTACACAGCAGGGCTTCCCTCGCCGTGCGTACCTCGCGTCGGCCTAACCAGGCTCAGCGCCTTCCAAGCTGCTCTGGCTAACCTTCCAGAGTCAGTCACCAGCTCGGGCAAGTCAGTGTCGAACATGTCCCCATGATTGCATTCTGATTCCTCGTGGTAGTGCAAATCGAACAAACGATGCACTGGTCCTGTGCCCAGCTGCTCCATGGCAGCCATCCTGCAATAGTTGGCAACCTGCACCTCTGGCGTGGCCTCTTCCCCTGGGAAGGTATCCCCAGCCAACATAAAGCACAAGTAGTCACCGAAGTCCTTCGCGTGAACTTCCCCCACGCCTGCGTGTAACGCAGTCACCTTCTCCCTTTCATGCCTCGCTCCAGTCTCATCCGTCGTGGATGGCAGTGGGTAGCGAGACGGCACGTCAGCGTTGCTGTTCTTGGCGCCTGGACGATACTTCACAGTGAAGTCGAACTCCTGCAAACTGATTGCCCAGCGTAGGTGTTGCCCTTGGAGATCGGCCTTCTCCATCAGGGTGGTGAGCGGTGAGTGGTCGGTCACCAAAGTGAAGTGGACCCCATGCAGGTACTGCCTCAGTGTGCGCACTGCCCATACCACTGCGAGCATCTCCCCTTTGAAGCTGGCGTACTGTCTCTCCGTTTTGCTCAGAGATCGGCTGATTGCCATACAAATGTACTCCTTTCCATCATCGTCCTTCTGGCCCAGCACTGCGCCAATGCCATAGGTGCTCCAATCGGTGTACAATATGAGGGGTCTGTCGTAATCGATAGGCCTCAGGCACCTCCCAGAACAGAGAGCATCCTTAAGTTCTTGAAGTGCTCGGTCTTGCTCCTTCCCCCAAGCTGCCTTGATGTCAGTGACCTCCTTCTTGAGCAGGTCATTGAGAGGGCGGGCCATCTCAGAGTAATTTGCCCCCCCCTGGCTCACCCACCAGGCCCTTATAGTAGTTCATCATGCCCAAGATCGAGCGGAGCCCAGTCTTGTCCTGAGGGCTTGGAAGCTCTTGGATGGCCTTGCATTTGGCTTCTTGCGCGCCAATGGAGTTGTGACCAATGCGATAGCCCAGAAAGTCCACCGTGGCTGCACCAAAGGTACTCTTGCTTGCATGCAAACGGATGCCAGCGTCCCCCAAGGTGCGAAGTACGTCCTCAACGTCCTTCAAATGCTGCTCAGGCGTGGAATCCGTATAGACCACTACGTCATCGACGTACGCCACCGTGCAATGCTGCAAGTGCCGTAACTCGTAGTCCATGATTCTTACGAACGCAGAAGTAGCTCCAGCTGCACCAAAAGGCATCGAGGTGTATTGGTACAACTGATTTTTCCACCAAAACGCCGTCTTGCTCCTGTCCTCTTCCGTAGCCATGGGAATCTGGTGGAAAGCTTTGGTGGCATCCAGCGTGGTCTTGAACTTAGCCTTCGCCACCTTCTGGTAGAGCTCCTCTGGTCGGTGCGGCACGCAGCGTGTTGTCTTTGAGGGAGTGTCGATTGACACCCCTGAGGTCCACGCAGAACCTCGTCTGAGTCCACAGGCCAGTCTCGTGATCCTTCTTGCCAGCTACGACCACGTTGCTCGCATGCCTGCAATGCTTGGCTGCTGGCTCTATGAAGCCATACTCCAAAAGTTCCTTGCAATGAATATCGATGATTTCCTGCTCGCCCGGACTGTACTTCCTGGGTCTCTGGTAGGCGGCCTTGGATTCGTCTACGAAAGGGATGGAGAACGTGTTGTGCTCCGCTTTACCCTTGTAGCCTTTCAGATCATGAGGACTGTTGGCAAAGGTGGTCTTGCACCTGCGAAGAACATTCCGCATTTCCTCCCAGTGTTCCTCCTTGAAGTCAGGATGTCCTCCAAACGTGGCATTGAGCTCGGTGTCGAGCCACGCTGCCTCGTCCTTGGTCACTGTCGTGTCACCCAGAGGTTGAAGCTCGTCCAGCACGGTGTACGGCAAGACCTCATCCTGCTCCGCGACATTGGCCCCCCAGCCAGGCTCCCATTGCCTTGAGGATTGCTGAGCCTCCCAAGAAGTGCAGGGGGACGAACCCCAGGCGCTGCGTGTGGGTGACGTGACACCATAAGTAGGCGCACACTCGGTCATCTTGCCAGCGACCCACAAGATTCCGCACAAAAGCAGAAAAAATCGTAAAATTCGATTGAAATGCGCTGCGGCTACCGGCGAGTGCGAAGCGAAGAAGCACGCCATGACTCTCCACCCCCCGTGCGCCAAGCGAGTACTCCCACCAGCAGCAGCGAAGATCACGACTGCAAGGACAAGCGCCATGTAGGCGGCTTGTGCGACGCGATGAAGGCGGAGATTGCGTCGGAGTTGCGCCCAGCGCGCCGCGAAGCGAGGCTTGTCCAACCTGGCGGGCAAAGCGGGCAGGTGCACGCGGCCCAACAAGAAGACTTGGGACAAGCGCAGGGTCGGAACGGTCCATCCACGGCCATGTTGAATGTGACCGGCGTCAAGCGGGCAATGCAAGGGACAGGAGCCGCGGCATGCCACGTCCCCAGCGCAGATGCCGGCACAAACCCAAAGCCAGGCGAGGATCATGAAGAGGAGGACGACCACACACTGTGACCAGCACGCCAAGGAAACGACCACCATCCGAAGGGGCATCACCACCCAATCCCCTGCACGCACGCGGTGCATGCCAGCATAGACGCCTGTGGCGCGCAAGATAAGGAGCCCAACGTACCAAACGCAGGCTAGAGCCCATAAGACCCAGATGTCATAAGATGCACGAAGGGGGTAACGTCGAGCAGTCGACCACCATACGGGCAGCTGGTGCAAAAGCGAGGCCACGAAACGCCTCCACCAAACTTGAAAGGGGCACCATGATAGGTGCCAGGCTACTGCCTCCCACATCGCCCATATGGCGACCACGGGAACGGGACCGCGTCCCAACCACCACCAAACCACTGCACTGCCTGCAAACGTGATACACGCTCGCAGGACACCTGGCCGCAAGTGGACCGCCCGTGCAGGCGGCCCACGGCCACAGCGTTGGTCGTTCACCAGGGCCACCCGCCCGCTGCGCCCGGGGAGCCCTGCTGAAAATGCGCCTGCCTCTGCGCCTCACGCTGTTCGTCCGTATGGCGTTGAAACGCCTGCGTCTCTGCGCTGCATATCGAAGCTGGAGAAGGAGGACACCGCGACGTGAGACCGGCTGGTATCCTGGAATCCCTTGGTGCATGAACGACATGGGTAGCGGCCCCATGGCGATCTACAGAAGGGGCAGATGAGCGTGCAGCGCCGCCTGCGCCTGGCTGTCGACGAGCAGGGGGGTCTCGAACCTCGTGCACATTCCTCCGTGAAGCCGTATCCATGTGCTCGGGTCGCTCGGCCACGCGAGCCTGACGGGCGGGCGGTGGCGGCGGCGGCGGCGGAAGACGCAGCGCCTCCAAGGCCCCCAGGGCTGGCATCAACCATGGCGCGGCCGAATCCCTGGTCCCCCATTGCAAGCAAGTGAACTTCCGGTCGTCCCGCTCGAAATACTCATTCGTGAACTCAGCATGCCAAGAAAGACACCGCTCGTCCTCCAGGAAGATGTAGTACACGGGCGTGGCATTCGGGTGCGCCATGCAGCGCAGCACGTGCGCCGCCCCAATCTCCACGTAGCGACACAGCGCGAACGCGACGTTCCGCGCATGACCCCCCGGCAACCTGTGCCCTGCGTCACGGTGCGACAAATCAGCCCAGGCTGAAGTCATGGCCTCCAGGAGGCCGGAAGACGTAGTCTGTCCCCCAAGAGGGAGACGCCAGCCATTGTTCCCGCACGCGATGGTCTTGTTATGCTTCTTCTCAACTTTGCTGGTGATGCCCGGATGCCTCCGCAGCCTGAGACCCCGCTCCTTGTTGCACACGCCAAGCTGGTACATGACGCGCCGGCGCCTGCACCGATCATATACCGTTATGCCAAACCGTATCATAAAGACAGTGAGGTTGCGGCGATCCTTCAAGGCTTCCACCTCCTTCACGGACAGGAATTGGCACACCGAACTATCGGATGCTGTGGCCATTCGTGTAGCGTCGTAATCTGACTCTGCTGGGGATGGAGGCACCCACCCAGGAGCCCGAGGCAGGGGACTTGCCCGCGGCGGACTCGGAGGCGTAGGAGGTGGGCCTCCCGAAGAAATCGACGGGGAGCCACGCGGAACACGGACAGAGTTCGCCCACGAACCAACGTTGGTCATGGCAGGCGATGCAGAGGGCGACCTTCCACGAGGAGGGCTGCTGTCAGGATCTGACGACACCAAATCCTCGGTCTCATGGCCGCTGGATGAAGGCGACGGAGTGCGAGCGTACGCGATGTGCGCGAAGCGCTGTGGCGAATGGCCACTGGGCCTGGCCCGAGACGGCCCCGCGACAGCTTGAGACGGTCGTGCAATCTGCGACGAGCGAGGTGGCGAGTGGCTGCTAGACCTGGCGCGAGATGGCCCTGCGACAGCCCGGGATGGTCCTGCTCCCGCGGCAGGAGCAGGTGGCTGCGCAGGGGCTCGCTTGGTGAGCCTGAAGTTGGCCAAGTTGTTGGGCGGTGGTGGCCTACGCTCCGCATCTGCATTGAGTGCATCTTGGCCCTGCTGCCTGGTGTTGGATGCCTTGAGCATTTTCCTCATCTCCCCCAAGCGCACGTACTCCTGAGCCGCGGCATTCTGGGAGAACACCCTACCAGTTCCCCCAAGACCATCCCCCACCGGGTAGTACTTGGTGCTCGAACCCAGAGACGATGAGCTCCAGAGGTGGCGCTACGCTGCCATATAGATCGTACTGTTGGAGGATGCCAGTCGAGAGGGACTCCATGTCCACCGGGCGAAGGTACCTGAGCAGCTGGTACGTCCAAACACCAGCGCTCTCGTACCAATGAGGGAGCTGAAGCTCACCCAGCAACTCCTCACTGTTGTACACTCGCGCATGATCCAGCGTGCAGCGCATCAGCTCGAGGTGCTGCGTGGCTGCACTCGGTTGTACACAGAGGACACGCTCCTTCAGATCCCACATGAGGGGGCCAGCGACCTCACCACTGGGGTACGTAAACAGCTCCTGGAGCGTGTGCTGCAGTCGCTGGATTGAGTTGAGGCTATCGAGCGCTCTGCCTTCCTCCCTGGGCTTGACGACGTCTTGCTTGTTGGCAGGGGATGGCACGTGTGTCATATAGCTCCCCTTGAGCACCCAACAGTCATTATCCTCATCGTGATCCAACTTCTGGTCCACATGCAGCCAGTTAGGGGGCATCAGCTGTTCCACCATCACCCACTTCTGCTCGAGGCAGCGGATGAACTCCACGCAGACATGCTCCCGGGAAGGTCTGGCTGGTATGTCCTCAGGGAGATCTTGAAGGATGCGGCAAAGACGCGCAACATGGTGCCGGTCCAGGTACAGTCTCTGATCCGCCCAGTTGTGGTCAAGACGAACGTCCAGAGGCGGACGACCCCCAGTCAACTGGCCATCGGTGACCCACTTCATGCGCCCACCCACCCAGGGGTTTGGTGCTGCGTAAAGTTGCACAAGCATGCGCTCCGACCTTGCCAGCTCGACGGACGCCAGCGACGCCAGGTGGCTCCTTCGACCTCCTTCAAGCGAACATGTGTGAACGCGAGACATCGCCTCGACCTCTGCGCGTGTGGCGACTCGGGGTCTAGGGGGCGCAGCAGATGGCCCTGACGAAGGCAGTGGTGACCCCACCGGCGACTCATAGTCGTCAAGGATGTGCTCAGACCGAATCCCAGAGGCAGCAAACCTCTCCTCCCTCGTGCTCAGGGGTGGGCACCCCAGCCATTTGCACTCCGTCTCATGCCCAAAGATCTCCGATTGTAAACATACCACTGGGTCCATCCTCCTGGGCTGGTGAGGACGCTTGGGTGTTGTCATGTCGACCAGCGGAAGAACCACCTGAGCATCCATGCCCAAAACCTTCGGCGCATGCGACACGGCCACGCAACTTCCCAACTCGATGTCAATCATCAGGGAGTTCTTCAACGGCCCAGTGCCTATCAACAGGTCCCAGGAGTTCTCGGCCTCGAAGGTCACGAAGGCGTACAACCGGTGAAGCGAGCGTCATGTGCGGCGTGCCCGCAGCCAAAATGACGTCCACGTAGCAGTAATGGGTGAACTTCGTGGGACTGTTGTCACATCTGGTGACCTTGGCGCCGGTGGTGGCTTCATAAATTGTGAGACCCAGCCGCCTCACAACAGAGATAGAGATGATGTTACTGTACAGTTGGCGCCGGTGTCCATGAGGATCGCCCGGTATAGCATAAGCTCACCACCAGATGACACCAGCGCCAGCCCCTCATACAGAGTAGCATTCCGCAACTTGCAGATGGGCTGCACCTGAGCCATCAATAACACTTGCTCGTCGGTCAGGTGCTGCGTCATCTTTGCCCTCAGTGCGTCGTAGGCGGAGGTCTTGATGGTGCCAGCTCGTACATGTCCATGGTCACTGAAGTCAACCACCCCCAGATCGTCCACGCAGGCAGCGGCTGCACATCGAGCGGCGGCGCTGTCGACCACACCGTTGGGCATCTCGTCCAATGGCACCTCCTCGGTTGCACAGTGTCCTGAACCATCTGCTTCCCTTCTTACTCCTTGCGTCGCTGTGGCGTGCGTGTCCTCCAGCTCATGCTCATTGACCTCGGTGGGCTGTTCGGTTGCATCATTCGGATCCTTGCCCATGAGCTCCTCCAACGCCAAAAGGTTCTCGATGTCCTTCGGGAGGTCGATGGCGTTCTGGGATATCAGGATGGCAGCAATCTGCGAGCAGGCGCGCACGGAGCTGCGAAGATTGGATGCCAACAGGTGGACCTTCCTGCTGAGTACGTCGGGAGGAACGGCTCTAGGGTCTAGGCACCTGAGCGGCCCTGTCGAACTCCTCCGGCGTCTTGACCTGGAAGCCCCGCATCTGCTGAGTGCTGCCCAAGGCGACAGCGGCGCTGGCCTGGAGACTCGGTGCGTGATCGACGCCAACACCATGACCACCTTCCAGCCCACCCCCAGCAGGGCAGTCCTGCTCATCCTCCTCGTATTCAGCCTGTTGGGTGAAGTGGGAGTCGTACTCAGTCTCCGCATCGCTGACCTCTGATCGGGCCTGTGCATCGGCGATCTTGTCATCCTTTGGAGGTGACCCTGCCTGGAGACCTGACAATTCTGCGGCGAGTTTCTCTTTAACCTCGGCACTGGCAGCCACTTGCTGCTGCTGCTGCTGCTGCTGCTGCGGCTGCTTCTGCTTGGCCTCAGGGAGCTTGAGCCACTCCTTGGTGGTGATCCCCATCTTGTGCTTATCAAAGCGGTGTGCGATGTTGTAGGCGCGCATCGGGGCATTCTTGACCTCGTCCGGCCACTTGGAGTTCTGCCTGTCCTTATGGAAGTTGGGCGGCACCCGGGCATCACGACACCCCGTGTAGCAGCGCTCTGGAGAGTGGGGCAGGCGCGTGAAGCACCAGTCACACTGGAACTTCTTCGAAGCATCAGGTGGTGGCACCTTGCTGTAAGAAGGCTTCTGACGCTCGGCATTGTTCGCTTCCCTCGCAGGTTTCTTGGCGTCGTCGCCACCATGCTGTGCTTGATCCTTCTTCTTGGGGTCCCTGCGTCTGTCCCCAGTCTTGGAGGCAGAACCCGAGCGCCTCATGGCCGACACTAGTGCAGCCAGGTCAAGCCCCATCTGCCTGGCCTCGTAGCAGGAGTACACGCAGTTGAGCCTACGAACCAGCTCCTGCTGCAGTGTGAGGGCCCAAGCCTCCGCATCGTTCTTGAGCTTGTCCTGCACCTCCACGATCACCTCCAGGTCCTCCCAAGTGACCTTGTTGGGGGCAGGATGGCTGACACGCAGCTGCTCGGACACGCGATCTCGGTATTCTTTGATGCGCAGGCCCTTAATGCATTCCTCGATGTTCTGCCTGACGACGGAGTCCTCCACCCTCTTGCCGGTGTTGAGAGCTGCCTCCCTGCGACGACAGCTCTTCACGTAGGCGAGGCCGTCCTGCTCGTTGGTCTACGGCTTGGCGATCAAGAGATCCTCCTTCTCTTTGGTGCCCTTCATCAAGAATTTAGCTTCGAGCTCTGCAACGAAAGCCCTCAAGGCCCAAAAGTAGTGAGAATCTTCAGTGCCATCTGGCCCCGTGAGACCCTTAGTGGAGGTCCCCTCGCCTGCCCACTCATCAGACGCCTCGCCATCCTCATCACCCTCCTCGAACACCTTACAAACTGCCCAGGTTGATCCTGGCGCCAGCTCATGAAAAGGAGGCTGTGCACAACGCACAGATCCCTGGTAGGCATCTCTCATGGTAAGATCCTTCAGGACATGGCAAGCGTGTGAAGCCATGACGCCATCCTTCAGGTAGGCAGCGCACCACCAGTCATAAGCGACTGAGGTGGAATGATCGTCCCCTGCTAGAAACGAGGGTATGCTATCCCACAATGATCTGAAGTCTGGTCTGGACTCAGCGAAGGCCTTCTTCTGCTCCTGACTGAGCGCATGGTAAGATGCTGACTTCATGTACCTACGCTTCTTGGCCTCAAAAGCCCGCTGGACTTTCGCTACCATGTCCACGAAACGCCTGATGAAGAGCGCTCTGTCCTCACTCTTACTACCAGTGTACTGGAGTCTGACGTCTTCCTTGTCAAGTGAGTGGCTCTCCTTGTCATAGTAATCCATCTCGTCTACGTCGTCAAACGCAAAGAGAAACTGGTTTGCAGGCGCTGAGGCTGCTACTGCTGCTGCGAGTGCTGTTGCTTCTAGCGCTGTTGCTGCTGGTGATGGCGGTGCGGAGGGAGTGGTTTCTGAGCCCGACCCCTCTGCGCTCATATATTCCGTGTCAAGGTCCTGACTGGCCCGCTCTCGTGCCAGCCGTCGTGCCTCACGTTCTCTGGAATGGACAGAGGCAGCGCTTGGCTCTGCCTCGCCCTCCGTGGTGAAGTACTGTGTTGATGCTCAGCCAATGGGACCAAGGAAGAGTCCCCTCTCTCAGCGCAAAGATCGTTCACCAGTAGACTGGAGGCTTGACTCAGACCGGCTTAGGCCAGTGCACTGAGTGCTCCTGGATTCGCCTTGCTGAACAAGCGAAGGAACGAAACGCGTGTGGACAGCGAACGCCTAAAGGTCCAGCACTGTGCTCCAGCGCTCTGAATCAGCAGCAAATGCAGAATATTCGTGCGAGGAAAAGTTAAAGCTGGGCCAGTGTGCTGAGCACTTCTGGATTAGCTGGGCCAGAGTTCATCAAGAGCACAATGACAGTGAGGGCAACTCCACGACACCAAGAATAGCACTGATATGCAGCGGTGTGAGCTAGGCCAGTGTGCTGAGCACCCCTGGATTCACAACACCACTGCTAATCAAGGGCACCATGGCTGGCATAGAAGCTCACTCCCCAGTCCAGTAAGCTAGTACAAGGTCGCTGGCAGAGTTGGAAGCTAAGCCAGTGTGCTGAGCACCCTGGATTCGCAGCACTACTGCTGATTCAGAAGGTGGCCCGTGACATGAGGGCCTCACCGGCTGACCAATACTGTAGAAAAGATAGAAGAATTCTCCAACACATTATGATAAAGCACCAGAAGGTCACTCCAGTAGTAAGCAGCACTCCAGGCTGGAAAAGTAATTAACTCTGAATCCACCGGGTAACTGTGTCACACCAGGGAATATCGCTTGAAAGACCACTCAGTTGTCGCCTTCAGGGCTGATGCTGCTGCCAGTCCTCTGGCAAGCTCTTCCCCTGCTTCAGGCTTAGGCCAGTACACCAGGGGTGTCCCTGGATTAACCGTCAGACAAGGTGGAGCTGCCCAAGAAACCGTAAGTTGCAGTTCCAGACATGGAGCAGTGATTCACTGCTGATCCACTTCTTCGCTGGTAAGTAAAAGCAGATGTCGCCGCTGATTAGCTCCTAAGCCAAGCACACCTGCCTTTCAGCTAGGCCAGTACACCAGGGGTGTCCCTGGATTCACTTCAGACAAGGTGGCCAGCTGGAGAACCCACTGGAAGGTAGTTCATCAAGGTGCACATTAACTGTTGATCCACTCTTAGCCGGTAAGACAAGGCAGATGCCGCTGCTGATTAGCTCCCAGGTAACACACACTTGCCTTTCAGTTAAGCCAGTGCACCAGGGGTGCCCCTGGATTCACTTCAAACAAGGTGGCCAGCTGAAGGAACCGCTGAGAGGTGCTCATCCAGGTGTACATTCACTGCTGATTGACTTTGTCGCCGCCGCCGCCCAAGCTCATGCCGTGCTAATTAGCTCAAAACTGGAGGACACCTGTCAGCAGCTAGGCCAGTGCACCAGGGGTGCCCCTGGATTCACTGCAGGACAGGGTGTTGAGCATATCACTGTGTAGAAGGAGGCCGCTCATGACTAGTGAATTCAAAGCTGATCCGTCGCCGCCGTCACTGGAAGCTCTTTCAGTGCAAGTACCACCAAGTTCAGGGAAGAAAAAGGGTCCGCCAGTGCACCGTGGGTGCCCCTGGAGTCGCCTGACTTCCGAATCCGCTCTTTCAACTGCTGCTGACTTCTCGCCAAAGGGCCTTTACTTCCGGATTAACACTGAAATAAAAAGCCGCTCCGCGCAGGACATTATTGTTTTGAAAAAGTATAAAAACAGCAGTAAAATATATCCGTCAAAATTGATATTATATCACAAAATACGAATTATTGTGTGTACAAAAGCTGTGAGCAGAACTGTCTTAGCACTCTAGCACCGGCACGCGAACAGCCACCTAGTACTTGCGAAGGCAAAACAATAATGAGTCCACTAGCCTGACCTTCGGTCAGAGTCTACTAATATCTCAATGTCCTGTCACATTTCCCAAAACTGTAACGGGTTCTAGCCCTTAAATCTTCATCTGGCCAATAGAAAGTCATTATTCCATGCCAGCTCTAACAATGTTACCGTTTACCGCATTCTGACTGACACGTCAGCGGCAAAGGAGTCACTGCCATCTTCGTCTTATCATTCCCTGGTCACTTGATGGTGACCATATCTTCTCTGACAAGTCTGCATCTCACAGATGGTCATCTTCGTAAAGCCTGTCATGCTGTCACCACTGTCACGCGTGTCACCAGCTGAACAAACCCGGCGCGGTACCATGAAAAGCCGGCGTTTGTTACAACTCTGAAACTAGGTTGGTGATAACTCATAACGCGTTAAAACGTGCAC